>PVKS010010293.1:0-60699 GCA_004027875.1 Aplodontia rufa
ATATATTCATAGATGCACACAATACAGCAATACGTTTTGGTCAATATATCCCCCCCCCCAGTTTTAACGGGAATAGAGTTGGTACCTGTTTCAAAGTCTTTTAAATAATTATTTTATAACTGGTTAAATAAAAAAAAGTTTTTCAGTTAATGCAATATAGTTGACACCCTAAATATGTGTGACTAGAGATACGTATACATCTGAGAACTACATTTGTCTGAGCCATGTCTAAATGTTGCATAAAAGTTTATAAAATGAAAGTTTACTTAGGTTTACCAGCAAGATAATAAATAAGTACTCTCTTTTATACATCGTATCTGACAGAACAACCACACTGTCATTTGAAGATCTGGCTTATATTTGTTTGCTTTGATTAAGTCTATTTCTGATTATTAACACTGGTTCCTAAATGGATATGATATTTAAGGCTATTCTTTGATTTTGTTAGTACTGCTAAACTCTGCAAACCTAAAATTATCTATGGATTTTGAATTTTACCATGAAAGTTAAACCTAGTTAATGTGAGGATATGTGTATAATTGTGATGCTAACCACTACTGACTTCTTTGTATATTACGAGTATTCATGTTCTTCTAGCATATAAGTCTTTTAAAATGTAAAGCTTAGGAGAACACTTTACGGACTTGGCGTCCTCCAAATTAAAATTCTCTACAGTAATAGTCTCCCTCAAATTTATTTAGAAAAAGGAAAATTTAATTAGGGATTTATTTTATGACATTTAACGTTCTTCTGTCTCACTGACTACTAATTTTGTATTTTTACTATCCCTTTTCAGGTTTGACAATTTGCTAGAAAGGCTCAGAGAACTCAACAAAAGATTTTGCCTACTATTCAGATTTATTATACAGGATTCCATTCAGGGACTGCCAGCTCAAAGAGATACACAGGGCAACAGACGGAGAGGGGAGTTTACAGAGCTTCCTTGTTTTCTCTGCGTGTGCCACCTTCTAAGTATCTTGATGTGTTCAGACTCAGAAACTCATTCATTCAAGAGATTTTATGGGGGCTGGAGAGGTGGCTCAGCGGTTAGAGTGCTTGCCTGGTATATGCAATGACCTGGGTTCAAACCCCAGAATCACATATACAACTAAGTGTTGGAGAAACAAGGGCCAGATGAAAAACTAAATAAAGTTG
The DNA here is from genome assembly GCA_004027875.1 of Aplodontia rufa. Taxonomy (NCBI): domain Eukaryota; kingdom Metazoa; phylum Chordata; class Mammalia; order Rodentia; family Aplodontiidae; genus Aplodontia; species Aplodontia rufa. Next base: position 1,156 of record PVKS010010293.1, read on the forward strand.
ATTCCCTCTCTCTCTCTCTCTCTTTCTACAAATCTTTAAAAAGAAAAAAAAAAGAGTGATTTTATGGAACATAGAGTTCAGAAGTTCTGTGCCAGGGACAAAATACAAAGATCAAATATATATTTTTATATGACAATCTGAAATTTGAATGTAACTGGGAATCCTGTATTTTTACTTGCTAAGTCTAACAACCCTAAACCCAAGAAACTTCTTTTCAAGTCTTTCATATCCACTCTCCAATTATTTTGTTTTCCAAAGTGAGGGATGGATTACAACAGTTGAGAAACTGTTTCTCTGGATTTTTTTTTTAGCTCAGTTTGCTTGAGCATCTTACTGTAGAATTGTTTTTTATTAAGGACTTGAGTTATTGTACAATCATAAATGCATATACATGTAATCTTAAACCAGATTTACCCCCTAGATCCCTCCTTATTCTGCCTTTCTTTCTCCTCCTTCACTCACTCCCCCTGCCTCGCTACATATCTATGATTGCCCTAGATTATGTGTTGCTACGACTTTGCTGGGTCTAATACATGAGGTTGACTAACTTTCACACAGGCCTTGTTCTAGCTCCAGCCTCCACAAATGAGTGAGAACATTCGACCTTTGACTCTCTAGGTTTGGCTAACTTTGCTCAGCATGATTTCTTCCATTGCCATCCATTTACCTTCAAAGGCTACAATTTCATTGTTTCTCTTTGCTGAGTAGAAGCTGTGGTATATATATATACTGCAGAATTTTAAAAAATGCATATCCTGGGACACCAGTTGCAGCACAACTTAGCAACCTTTTGCATATTAGTAATACACATTTTCCAGAGTATTGGAGATGGTAACTATAAGAATATTCTTGATATTTTAAGCCAACTTTGAGCATTCACACAGAGACTAAAAGAGTCATAAGAATTTTCACTGACACACAGAAAAAAATTCATATAACAATGGTTAGATTCAGAAACAGAACCTTGCAAAACTCCAAAAGCCCCTGATTACCACCTTCTAGTCACTACCAATCCTCAACAAAAATAACTTCATGCCTTCTAACACCAGTCTGTTATGCCCTCATTCTCTCTAGTGCCTCACAACATATCCATCAATGCCACAACAATGCTGCCTTTGTCTAAGCTTCATCAAGAAAACAGTAGCCACTACATAGCTATTAAATTTAAAATTAAAACCCAAATGGTGCTGAGGATGCAGATCGGTAGTAGAACTTTTGTCTAATGTATGCTACCAGTACCTGGGTTTGATTCCCTGGATGCAAAAACAAATATACAAAATAAACTCAAAATAAAACTAAATTAAAGCAACAGCAGAAATAAATATACAGGGGAAAAACCCACAAAAATCCAATAAGAGCACTATTAAATAATTGCTTTTGAAAATAATGAATTCAAAATATTATTGGCTAACCAATTCAAAAGAGAGAATATAAATGCCTTACAATATACATCATAATGGGAAAAATAGCTACAAATATAAAGGAAAATAAAAAATAACAAATTACTGACTAGTTTGTTTGCTTTTCTTTTACTCTGAAAATAAACTTGACTTTGTGGGTAATAAACACATAGCAAAGTTCTCTCATAAAATTTGCAGCTTGTTAAACAGTGGTCCCCAAAATAAGACTGTGTCCTAACACTAGGAACCTGTGCATATAACTTTAGTTAGCAAAAGAGTCTTTGCAGTTGTAATTTAGTTGGGAATTTTGAAATACAACCATCTCAGATTACCTGAGTGGAACCTAGATTCAACACATTTCTTTATAAGAAGCTGGGAAGACACTGGGCAGGTCTGATTTTCTCCTACAACCTCTGAAAGAACATAGCCTTGACATTTTGAACTTGATTTTGGACTTCTAGACTCCAGAATTGTGAGGGAATGGAATTGCTGTTGTTTTAAATCACTAAGCTTGTGGTAATTTGTTATGGCATCCTTAGAAAAGTAATATATCACCTCTATGGAAGTGTTCAGATTAGTACTGTGATGATAACCTCATTATCTACAAGCTCACTCTACTTTATAACTCTCCACTGTAGGTGTGGTATGAATTTGCTTTCCAGAGAGAAAACATTAAAATATATTTGCTTGGATTTCTTACTAGAGACCTGTTTGAGAAAAACAAATTGGTTATTCTACCAGATTCATTTTACACCTAAATACAAAGTTTGTATCTTTGATGGGTAAAATGAATACAAATCACAAACAGAGCATCAACTATGGATGAAACTGAGAATATTTTTGAAGTTTTCTGCTTGCCCACTCCTCTGCCCCTTTGCATGATCTCAGGTTCAGAGAATTTCACATTTAAAACTTTATTCCTTTGAGTAATGTTTAATTCCACAATTGTGGTAGTAAAATTTGTTTTTTTTTTTTTTAAAGAGAGAGGGACAGTGAGAGAGACAGAGAAAGAGAGAAATGACTTTATTTAGTTTTTCACATGGCCTTAGTTGCTCCAACACTCAGTTGTGTACGTGGTGCTGGGGTTTCGGCAAGCGCCGAAACCGCTGAGCCACCGCTCCAGCCCCGTGGTAGTAAAATTTGAAAGAGAAAAAAGAACATTCTTCAATAAATATAATAAAAATATCTAATAACAATAATAATAGGATAATGATATACCAATATATACCTTTGTAAATACTAATGAAAATTTTTATAATTAGGTCTGTATTAGAATAAATATCACTCAATTTATCTTTTAATAATAGAATATTTAAATAAAGATACATGTGGGAAATCTACTGAACTAGGTGAAAGGAAAAATGAAAATAACAAGTACCTCCAGTGAAGTCAAAAGAGTATATATAGATAAAATTTCAATATCTTACATAAACTTTAAAGCAGAAATAAATGGCAATAGATGCATCATAACTTAAGATAAACTATTGTAACTAAGCTATGGAGCAAACCATGGTGTCTTTGATTGATGAATGGATAAAGAAAATGTGATATATGTACACAATGGAGTATTACTCAATCAAAGGAAGAATGACATTATGTTGTTTACTAGCACATGGATGGAACTGGAGGATATCGTGCTAAGTGAAATAAGTTAGACCCAAAAAGGCAAAGGTTGAAATGTTCTCTCTGATACGTGGAAGTTAATTCAAAATAAGGAAAAAAATAGAGGAATAGAAACAGGAGAAGGAAATGGAAGAAGGAGGAATGAGATAGGGAAAGTTCATAGGAGAAATCAGATCTAACCTGCTCACATTCATATATGAACATAGCATATTGAATTTCATCAACATATATATCAAAATTCACTAAACAAATAAAAGCTTTTGGTAAATAACAGAAAGATAAGTAGAGGGAAGAGAACTGGGGACTTAATTAGAATAAGTTATACTGCTTGCTTTTATAAAAATGTTAATGCTTATCCTATTGTCAAGTATATCTAAAAACAATAGGAAGTGGGAGGAATGGAGGAAATACTGGGAATTGAGTTAAAACAAGGTACACTCTAAGCTTTCATAAGTATGTAATTGTATATACTATTGCCACACACACACACACACACACACATATATACACATATAAACATATTTTTCATAGGTATAAGAATTATGTAAGTATATTTGGGTATGTTAGAATAAATATATACCACAGTAAGAGAGGCAAGGAACCAGCGGATGGGAGGAGGGATGGGAGTGAGTGCTGCAGGGATGTTGGCCAAATTATATTGTTGTACTATATATGTGTATGAATATGTGACGGCAAATCCTATCATTATGTACAACTATAATGCACCAATAAAAAATGTAACCTAATGTAAGAATTCCCACCAAACCACTACCTACTTCATTATACTCTAAAAAGGACTATCCAATGTTATCAGATGAAACAAAAAAACAAGAAGTATAAATACTTGAAAGGATGTATAAAAAGCTAAACATAATTTAAGATTATACAATTCATTACATGGAACATTAAGATAATCACTAATCCTAAAAACTGAAGCTTTCCTATATACAGATGTATATAATAAAGAAACACACATTTCTTTGTTATTTACAGCTAAAAATAGTTAAAGTATATTGACAAACTTTGGTATCTCATGTATAGAAATTATATACTAAAGAAATATTTTAAATTATGAGATTTCAATATGTTCTAATAAGTTAAAAAAGATTTCCATTTTGGCCATGTGGTGTATCAGATTGTCTAACTTATCTTGTTTAAAACATTTTTTAGTTTAATTTTAAGTAAATAATTAACCTGGCCATAAAATAATAATCAGAAGAAAGACTAAAAGATACTGAAAATAGAACTTTGGAGGTATACACGTATTAGAGATTTTTTTGCTCTAAATATGTTAAATAATTAGTAGCTACTAAATAGTAGTGACTCTAAGCTTTGGCTGTGATTGTCAAAGTACTGAAGAAGACTTTTGATATCTAGGACACATAAAAAATGAGGAATGAAATAAACTTCTGTCCAAATATGGAAAAGAAATGGATCACATAGGACACTGAATTATAGAAAAGGATGGCAAGAAAACTCAACTGACATGATGTTGGGGATAGTGGAAGGAAGAAAACATCTTCCTTGTGATGTTTCATTTGTTTCCATCATTTTATATCTTGAATTCACACTATCTACTCCATCTGAGAAATATGAAATAGGAAATTAAAGTGATTAAAGTCAATATGGACCCAAACTAATTGACAGAAGGAAGTAAAAACTTTCTCTGAAAAAAAATATATATACATACACAAAGACAGGAAGGCAGGCAGGAAAGAAGTAAGGAGGGAAGGGAGGAAAAGAGGGAGGAAAGGTGGGAGGAAAATAAAAATAAACTCTTCCAAAAATTGTCCCAGATAAGTTTCTAAACAACATAATTCGATCTGTAATCATAAAGCAAGTCATCATAAAAATGAGAATAAACATAATACTGCAACCCAACAAAAGTATCCATAATTTAAAAGAGATTGATGACACCAAGAACTGCTGAAAATGCAGAGCAACTAGAACTATCACATTTTGCTAGTGTGAAAAATTAAATCTACTTTGGAAACATGTTTAATAATTTATTATAAAGTTTATATATATTTACTATATGACTGAGCAGTTATGCTTAAAGGTAACTACCCAAGACAAATATTTATATGTCCAAAAAATAAAATGAATATATATGAACATGAATGTTCACAGTAATTTTATTCATATTTCCCAAAACACACAGAAAACTCAAATACCTATCAATTGCTGAATGGTAAACAAATTGTTGTATATCCTTACAATGGAACATCACTCAACAACAAAAACAAACTATTAATATAAGCAAAGACATGGAGCGAAATAAATGTTGAGAAACACAATTTGTTGTGAGATTGTACATATATTGAAGAGACTAAAGATGAACAAGTTATGAATTCACTTGAAAAAAAACAAAGAATATTTTATTTAAAAACCATAAATAAGCAATTTATCAATGTGCTTACCATTCCATTTCTGTTTTCAAAGAACAATGACAAATAAATGCAAGACAGGTCTAGATGGATAGGTATATGGATGAGTGGATACATGGATAATGAACAGGTGAAGAAATGGACAGATGGACATAGATATATTTGTTTAAGAATAAACAGAAGTCTAGAAAGATAACTATCGAACTCTTGACAGGGAGTACCTACTTGTGTTATGGAATTGTAAAGTTTCAATAAAGTAGGATGTGAGGAGAGAAGCTTCATTGCTTAATTTATAAGAAGGTTTAGCCCTGGAACATTATGGAAGAAAATTGATGATGAAAAGAGAAGGTAGATGATAGACTGACTTTATTATCTCCAATCAAACTTGTTTCTTACCTTTTCTCTCTGGGAATCAACATACTGAGAAGAAAATGTGCTAAATACCTAGTTTCCTTTCGTGTGAAATCTGAATTGTGTCTGATTATCTGGAAAAAAGGTTGACATTAATTTTAAAGTCAATAAATGTACTGCTTGTACCATGGACCATAAGATCAACAAGCCAGAGACTCAGAAGGACCTGCAGCCTGCAGAAAGTGCCTGGTCATCAGAAGAACTAAACGTATCAGAATAACTGAGGACATTACCAAAAAAAAATGTCATCAGATTGATGGCATTAAGCTGGGACTAGCTGATTGGATCACACTTCAGGGGATGAAATACCAGGTAATTCAGTTCTTAACCAGGTCTGATGTATAAAAATCAAAACATATCAGGCAAGTTGGTTCATCCCAGGAATGCAAGTTTACCTTGATACTGAAAAAATGGCTATAATTTTGCCATATTAGCAAAAGAAAAGGGCAAAAAAAGATAAAAACAGACAATGAATTTGATAAAACTGAGTACTCAGACATTATAAAAACTCTCAGGAGACAAAGAACGTAATAGAATATCCTCAAACTGATAAAGAATATCTGCCAAAATGTCTATAGCTAACATCAAACATCAGGGCGGAAGACTGAAGATGTATCTCCTGAGATCAGGTAAGATGTATGTCCTTGTCACGTTTACTCAGCATTGTACTGAAGTCCTAGCTAGGCAATATTGCAAAGGAAAGACAAAGATACACAAATTGGGAAGAAAGAGGTAAAACTATCCTTATTTGCAGAGACATAATAAATTACAATGAACCTACTAAAAATAGTAAGTGAATTATGTAAGCACCCAAGGCACACAGTCTGTACAGAAAATTTAAGTGCACACTAACCAAGAACAATTGGAAGTGGAAATTCCAGTTGTGGGATCTGGAGAAAATCTTCTAACTTCACTGAGAGCAGATACTTTGTCAGTTCAGGCTGCTGAAACAGAATGCCACAGTCAGGGGTTTAAACAACAAACATAATCCCAAGAAAAAGGTGCCAGTAGATCATGTCTGATGAGGACCCTCTTCCTGGTTTGTACATAACTGTCCTACTGAATATTCACCAGGCCAAAGAGAAATCATATCTTCTGTATTTATTCTTGTAAGAACATTGATGCCATTCATGAGAGTTCCACCTTCATGGCTTAATTGTCTCCCAAAAGCCCTCTTCCAAATACCAACACTCTGGGGGTTAGGATTTTCACAGATGAATCTAGGGGGACATAAACATTCAGTCCATAACAGTGATGTAGGTAATGAAGGAATCAGAGTAGGAAAGATTGGTCTCCTTCTTGCTTAAGTGTTAATGGTCTGTAATGATGTAAGATCAGAAATTCTGCCATTTCAACTCACAGTACCCAGAACCATAGGTAGTAGACAATGTATGTATGTTACAGTTTTTTTAACAAGGAGAGAGTGAGACATTGGAATACTCTATTAAGGAACAACAGTGACAAATATTAAAGATATTTTATGAAGTAAATAGCCAACATATAAAAATCAGAGACTAATCCATATGGTCTCTTAAAGTTTCTCTAGAGTGTATTATTCTTCCCCATCTGAGAAAAAATAACATGAAAAGGAGCATCCAATCAGAAAGCTATTGTTTAGGCCAGGGGATATAGTTCAATAGGGCACTTGTCTATCATCTGTGAATCCCTGGATTCAATGTTTAGCAGTTAAGGAAGGAAGGAAACTAACTTGGAACTGGCACTGTGTTAGGCACTATTTAAGTAGGAGATAGTGAGTCATTTCCTCCAAGAGACAAAGAGAGGCAGAAATCAAGATGGACTATATGTTCTATTGCCAGAAGAACAAGAGTCAGAAACTCAACTGCTTGTAAAATTACACTCTAACTTCTATTTCTTGAGTCATGGGGAGCAAAGACCTTTAGCTATAATAACCTCAAATCACAGAATACTTAACCTCATTTAATGTGCAAATGCCTTTGAATGGATCTGAGATTTGCATACTTAATTATTCTTTGGGTAAATAGGCTATATAAAAAAGTTTGAGCCTGTAGGCCTATAGAATAATCATTATCAGAATGTGTGTACTTCACCAAAGCTAGTTAGGCTTTATAATACCTCTGGAAGGGAGTTCAAAATAAAATTTTACCCCAAAACACACACACACACACACACAGAGCTAAAACAAAAAATATATTTATTTATTATTCTTTCTCCACATTTTATTGGTGCATTACAGTTGAACATTATGGTGAGATTTGTTATTACATATTTATACATTCATACAACACAACAGTATAGTCTGGCCAGTCTCGTTCCTGAGTTTTTCCTTTTTCCCTCCCCTTCGCCCTGTCCCTGATCCCGTTCCTTTACTCCACTGAAACATAAGATTCCTCCTTCTACAACTTTCTTTTCATTTTTCCTCTCTAGCTTCCACATATAAAATGTATGACTCTTGACCTTCTGAATTTGACATTTTGCTTACCCTAATGTTTTCAAGTTCCAACCATTTTCCTGCAAATGACATAATTTCATTGTTCTTTATGGTCCAATAAAACTCCACTGGGTATATGTGTGTGTGTGTGTGTGTGTGTGTGTATGATCACCTTTTCTTTTTGGTACCAGAGATTGAACCTAGGGGCACTTAACCACTCAGCGATATGCTCAACCCATTTTTACATTTTATTTTGAGATAAGGCCTCACTAAGTTGCTTGGGGCCTAAGTTGCTGAGGCTAGCTTTAAACTTGTGATTCTCCTGCCTCAGCCTCCTAAGCCCTGGGATTACAGGCGTATGCCACCATGCCCAGTTTACAACACATTTTCTTTATCCATTCACTCGTTGATGGACACCTAGGCTGTAAAACCAAGACTCCTCGGCTGTAAAACCAAGAATTTAAATAATAAAGAACTGAGAGATTATTTCTAATGGACCAATACATACTGAACCTAGGGCTCAACTATTCTAAAGAATTCATTGTCAAATAACTATTGAAGGAGTTGAATGTATGTAGTGTGTATAAAAGTTTATGTGGGTAAAAAGATATTAAAATGGAAACCTTAACTAAGGTAAAGTCTGCCATCATAATGCACCCTTTTTTCTATCCTCTCACTGTCCACTTAAACTCCTTATATTTGTGAATTAATCATGGTCCCACAGAGAAACAGAACTTGTACATTAAAGTTATCCCTTATTCAAGGTTTCTGTTGTCTGCAGTTTCAGTTTCCGCAATCAACTGCAGCACAAAAAATATTAAACGGTGAATTTCACAATTCATGAAATTTAAATTATATGCTGTTCTAAGTAGCATGAAGAACTTTCTGTTCTACCTGAGATATGAATCAAGCTTTTCCCCAATGCATTCACATTGTACTCACTACGTGCCATTGGTCACTTGGTAACCACCTCCATTATCAGGTGAACCATTGAAGTCTCTTAGTGTTTGGGGTGAAGTAGCCCTTATTTTACTCAATAATTGCCCCAAAGCACAAGAGTAGGGGTGCCCACACTTCTTTCAGGTGGAAAGGCAGAAGTTCTTAAGGAAAGAAAAAGATCCTACACTGAGGTTGCCAAGAATTATGATAAGAATGAATCTTTTATCTTGAAATTGTAAAGAAGGAAAAAAAATATGCTGTTGTTCCTCAAACTAAAAACGTTATGGTCATGGTGCCTCATAAATGCTTAGTCATTCACCTCATTTCATCTCTTCATGTAGATATTTTATCATCTTACATCATCACAAGAAAAAGATGTGTAAAACCAGTTTGATATTTTGAAAGACATCCATATAACTTTCATTATAGCATGTTGTTATAATTGCTCTATTTTATTATTTGTTATTATTAATTATTATTGTGCCTAATTTATAAATTAATATTTATCCTAAGTATGTATTCATAGGAAAATGATTCATAGAATTCAGTACCATCCATGCTCTTAGGCATCTGATAGGGGTTTTGGAACTCATCCCCTATAGATAAGGAGGAACTACTGGGTATACATATAGAGGTATAAGTTTTATATAGGTGCATGCACACATGCACAAAGAGAATGACTTTAAGGAACTAGCTTATATGATCATGGACTCTGGCAAGTTCAAGACGCATGGAGTAAGTGGACAGGCTGAAATTCAAGTAAGAGTTACTGTTGTAGACTTGAGTCTAAAATCTACACACAGGCCAGGCAGGCTGGCAAGTCAGGCAGAATTTTCATATTGCAATCATGAGGCTGAATTCCCTGTTTTGTAAACCTCTGCATTGTACTCCTGAGGCTTTCAACTGATTATGAAGGGTATCTGGTTTACTCAATCTAGTGATTTAAGTGTTAATCACATCTAAAAATACCTTAACAGCAACTCTCCAGACTAGTGTTCAACCAAACAAGTGGGTTCCACAGTCCACCCCAGTCACCACATAAATAATCTTCAGGTTTGGCTAAAGACAACTTGGTCTAGAGACTACATTCATCTCTGCCAGCCTTTGGGGGACATTACACTAATCAGAGACTTATTTGAAACAAATACAAGGCTTAAGATCTCCTGGAAAATGTAGGAGTTTATACTTCAGTTTGCAATTCCATGACAAATGGAATCTGTTTCTGGTTGACCCTTGCTTTAAGCATGTCGTTCTTTGGAATCACAGCTTATTTGAGGTAATGGTTTCTCTTAGACTCCCAAGTTCTGCTAGTCCTGGGCTTTGATTCTTTTCCCCCATGTGTCCCCTAAAGCTCTCAGACTAAATTGAGGAGAAACACAATGGATCACAAAGTAGCTTGCATTTTTCCTTGAACTTTCTTCTATGTATTCTAAAAAAAAAAATTATTGTTTTTTTGTTGTTTTTAAGAGAGAAATTCATATTAAAATAATCTGGCCTAAGATTGCTTCCAGAAGCTAAATTTAAGATTTTCAAATATTCAAACAAAATTGCTTACTTATCAAAATACAATTAAAATATTAAAAACTGATGGAAATAATTAAAAATTTAAGCAAGAATCTTCTTAATATTTGTTCTACAATATAACAACGGTGTGTTGAAGAGATAAAGGGAGAAGAGGGACTTACGATCAGGTAAATTTGGCAAAGATTGTGATTAACATTTTCTTTTCAGATTTCTCTGAACTTTATATACTATCCCTGCCTGTATAAATGAGAAGGAACACACTTTGCTGTTCCTTTTGAACCAATTCTATAAGCAAAATTTATTTTAACATGGAGCATCTCTGTTTGGATCTGGAATTTCCCACGAAAGCTCATGTGTTGAAGATGTAGTCCCCAAAGCAGCAATGTCCAGAAATGGATCTGTCAGTAAGGGATTGAATCATAAGGGCTCTAGTCTCATCAGTGGGTTAATCCACTTGATGTGATCATAATTTGAATAGATTACTGGGTGGAGGCAGAAACTGTAGCAGGTGGAGCACAGTTGGAAGACATAGGTCACCTGGGGGCTTGCTTTTAGGACCACATTTTGTCCCTGGCCTCTCCCCATCCCTACCTCCCTCTCTCTGCTTCTTGGCCGTCATGAGCTGAGACGTTTTCCTCAACCACAATTCCCACCATGATGCTCTTCCTCACCTTATGTCCAAAACAGTGGAGCCAGCTGCATGGACTTAAACCTCTGAAACCATGAGTCAAAATGAGTTTTTCTCTTTTAAGCTGTTTATGTGAGTTACTTTGGCCACATTGACAAAAAGCTAATTCAGCCTCTAAGAATTTGTGTTCCACAGGATATACTTCAGCTGCTTAATGTTAATGACTACATTTTTCTCTCTTCTCCTAGGCTGGAGAATCCTCTATTCTCTGCTGGTGTCTACTCTTTACAGAAGGGTGGCCATAGTGCCTGCCCCAAATCCCAGAAAAGAGTGAGAAGCACAGAAGTGATGACAGGAGAGCTGGGAGGTCAGAGAATTGTGTTCTTGGGAAGCTTTTCCACATGGGGACAAACTTGCTCATGCATCTTCCACATACCCAGAAATCTGGGTCTTCATGAATCCCATTATTTAATTCTGTGAGGGCAATGAATTAAAGGTCATGACTGCAGGCTCTGGATGCAGTCTTCCAGAGAGCTGGAAGCCTTGCACCCAGTACTTGCATCAAGGAGACAGAGGAATTGTTAGGGGCCCACCTCCCAGTCCCAGGGAGCCTATGTGGAGAACCTATTTTTAGACCATCAAACCTTGTGTTCTTGGGTGGTTTTCATGAGGGAATTTCTTCTTTTATAATTCCTATTTTTCTATTTTGGAGACTGCTTCAGTTAAGTAATGTAGTCTCTAGTTTTTTATTTAGTAGTGAATATGTTTTTCCCATGACTTGTAGCTTGCATACTATTAAGTCATAGTGCATTTTTTGCCCACTCCCAGGATTTCACTGTGAATAAATTTTACCAGAGACAAATCAGAGGGTTTTCATTATGTTTAGGGCCAAGAATCATTTTATGTATTTCCTTTGTCTCTTTTTTATTCATCATGGTTTTAAAGGCCATTTTAATCAATTTGAAAATCCACTTAACCTGGTTCTGATTGATTAGTGCAATTCCCTCTGTACATCCAGAATTTTCTTTACTCCTGCTTTTCTTTCAGGAAAAAAAAAGTATGTGTGTGTGTGTGCAAGTATGAGTGTTTGTTTGTGTCAATATACCTTTAAATTTTTATTCTTCCTTGGAAAATGTTAAACTAATTTAAATAAGGGTATAATATAATATGGATGAAAATTGACCATCATTGAAATATTGAGCTTTCCTCTAGGAATTGGCGCATTCCTATATTTAAACTTTGATTTCACTGTTCTGCACTTTTTTGATTCCATGCTTCTGCTACACATGTCTGAATTGTGTGTACAGTCTTTTGACTCTCTGCTTTGCTATATTTGAATTGATGCTATTTTTGGTTGACAATGTTGTTTCCATGTTCTGTTTTCATGATTTCTCCATCAGGCAGTCGAATTATCTAAAAGTGTCACTTGGCCTCTCTTTATTTCATGTTTTTGTCGACATGCATTGCCTATTTTCCCTAATCAGTCATAAATATTAGCAGGGGCAGTAGCTTCCTTGTTTCATCCCCAATGGCAGTGAGATGAGAATATGACAGTACCTGCTAAAGCTCTCCTTCCTTTGAGATATGAATGTTACAGAATTATGCAAATTCACCCAATTTTTATAGTTTTAAATTAACACAAATTACTGAGTATTAGAAAATATTTTCTATTTCATCTTCTCAACTAAGCATGTGTTTTTCTACTCTGACATACATAATATTGGATCTTCTTTACATTCTTGAAAAGAACCAGTCAAGTTATAGCCAAGCAAAGTGTGGCCTGGCTGCAGGCTGTAGGCCCCTTCTTCTTTAGAAGAAAGACCTAATCAGCAGAATACAAGAAACATTTTTATATCATCTTGGCTCCTAAATAATGATTTGTGGAATTTAGAAATGATAGATTCAACTTCCCAGGGAATCTTTCTTCATTGAGTATGTTTTGATAAATATTGCACACATTGTCCTTTATCTGTAAAAGGAAAGTTTTCTTCTATTCCTGTTTTGCTGATATGTTTTGGTTTTTTTTGGGGGGGTGCTCACAGAATGAATTAGAAAAGACTCCCTCTTCTCCTAAAATTTTTGTAAAGAATTGGTAGTTATTTCTCATTATACATTTGGTAGAATTCACTGGTTTAAAAAATAATAGGTACAATTTTTGGAGGATATGGCCATGTAAGTTTACAGTAATTTATTTTCCCTTATTTTGATGTATCCAATTTTGCCAATTTTAAGATGTTAAATACTATTTGATCTTTTTTATTGTTATCTTTCCATAAATTGTAAAATAATACTTATTAAAAAGTTGAAATATTGATAATATTTCTACTGTTATATTTACTGGCTGTGAACTGATTTTCTTTGTTTTCAGGTTAATCTTTTAGGACCCTCAGAAGTCTTGATTAGGTATGATTTCAAGATCAATAGTGGCATATAGAATCTCAATGATTTTCTAATGAGTCTCTATGAAGTCTGTCAAGATTCCTATTTTAATATTCAGTTCTCTCATATATGGTAACAACATAAACATGAAACCCTAGGTACAAAAGTATGAGGTATAGGAGTTTAGAGAAGGTAAGTGTAAAAAAATGAAAATTCAATTTTTTATAAGTTGAGTTCTAGGTATACTTTCTGATTTTTTTTGATTGAAAATGTAGCCTTATTTCACTCTGTAGCTACCAGAATTAGCACCATGACAGCTCACTAGCACTACCTGACACTTTGTTAAATATTCTGTATAAATTCCTGCTTTCATTGGCAGTTTTAATTTTAATTAATTTGCACTGGTACAATGTTCTTATGGTTGTGATTTTGGATTGATTTCTCAAGTAATAACAATGAAGGTTACTAACAAAAGACAATCCAGGCTCACATCATCTCTTCCCATACTCCTAATTTAGAATATCAAATAAATTCAACTTTCCCATCTCATTTGCAATTATTTCCTTAAATTGCATCATATCAAAAGAAAAAGAAGCTGTGTTATTCGTATTTATCTTACCTAACTCTGGATTATGTTTCAAAATGATGACAATCAACAGGCTGGAGAAAATGGTATGTTTATAGCAACAATGGTAACCAACTTAATTAAGTACTATCAGAGATAAATTGAAATCTCCATGTTCTTTCTCTTGATTCAGACAATTTTTGTCATGATCTGAATGCTCAGATGGAATTACATAGCTTGATTACTTTTTAAAGTGATTATTGAGCTCTCCAGATACTTATTGGTTCCTTAGGATCAGTTACGTACATTTATAAGTATTACAGCTAATTGACAAATCTATTTCACTTACACTCTTTGAATTACTCCATTGTTGCTTAAATTGTGTTTGACAGCACCAGACTCCATTATAAAAGTAATTTAGTTAAATATATAATTTAGGGTTCCCCTGAAGATGTTTCTCAGATTATACATGACAACATTAACAGATCAGGCTAATACAAAGACTGAAGCTTCCATAGTAAGTTAAAATATTATGGAATCAGTCCATATTCTTTATAAATATGGACCACAGCAATAGGTTAAAACTTGATTTGCTGCAGTGTAGTTTATACTATAGGAAAACTCAAGAGAGTATCAAAACAATAATATTGAGAGTTTAACAAATGAAGAAAGCTACTTTATGTGATTTACACAAACCTAGAGACAAAATAGACATCAATGATCATTTAGCACAACTTCTAGCTGAGGTGGAAATCCCCTTTGCTATGTACCTGAAAGAAACTCTTCATTTTTCATTCAAATGAGTTCAATAGTATAAAGCACCACTTACTCAGAAAATTCCACTACATTTCAAAGCAGCAGAGAGTCATCAGATCTTCTCAGTGAAGGCTGTATCCTATAGAGTCAAACTGTGTAGGATCAAATTTCATTTCTGCTATCTCCTCACTGGAAAGCTATGTGAATTTCATAAAATCATTGTGATTCAATTTTGTCATGTATAAAGTTGACTTCTATAAAGATTAAGCTGGGAAATAAATATAAAGAAACAGTTAATGTTGCATAAACACATAGAATACTCTCATAAAAGCAATAATATTTTTTAAAAATCCCTTTACACATTAAATCCAAATATGTCTCTTAGTATCTTCAACTCTTTGGTTCTGCTTCTTACTCTAAAGCTACACTATGCAAAAATGAGTCCCTGGTCTACATTTCCAGTCTTGGCTTGCTTTTCTTCAGGCAAAACATTACCAAGTCTTTAACAAACATAAACACTATGTTGAAGTAGTGGAGGCCTAAACTAAAATTCACACATTTCTTGAATTTTTGAATGATTCACTACACTTTAAAATGGTTCTTAAAATATGTATTGTGTAGACCATCAGAATATAGCACATTTATTCAAAAAGTATATTTATATTTTTATCCTAGCAAAAATTTAACCACTAAATTTAGGGTGAGAAAAGTATATCACATTCTAATACATATACACACAAATATATGCACATGTATATATTGTGCCTTGTACATGCTGTGTATAGAGATAAAGACATGCTTCAGAAGCACCATTTTCCCTAGAAAGGCTTCTTAAATCTTAGGAAAAAGCTGAACCAAAATGAATTTCAAGGCACTAGGGGTGTAACTCAATAGCAGAATAATTGTATAACATGGGCGAAAGCTTTTGTTCAATCCTCAGCACTTTAAAAGGAATTAAAAAAAAAAAAGCTGTATTGTTTTAGTCAGCAGCTTTACTGCTGTGACCAAAAGGCCTGACAAGAACAATGCAGAGGAGGAAAAATTTATTTGGAGCTCACAGTTTTAGAATTTTAGAACTTCTCTGTCCATAGATGGCCAACTCCATTGCTCTGGGCCATAAATGAAGCAGAACATCACGGTGGAAGGGTATGGAGGAGGAAAGCAGCTTGGAACTTGACAACCAGGAAGCAGAGAGCTCCCTTCAACAAGGATGAAATATATACCACAAAGGCACACTCCCAATGACCTACCAACTCCAGCCATACCCTACCTGCCTAAGGTTACCAATCAATTAATCAATTCAACTGGATTAAGGCTTTTATAACCCAGTCATTTCACCTTTCTTGCAGTGTCTCTCACATGAGCATTTGGGGGCATCTCATATCTAAACAATAATAGTTGTCATCAAGACATGATATGGAGAGCTGATGTTACGAAATGAATAGAGAATAATTAGTTATTACTTCACTTTCAGAAAGCAGGATCATTTGTTTTTCTGGAGAACTGTACTTCTACCAACACTTTTAATTAATAGGTCAGAGGTACTCATCAGGCAGGAAACCACAAAGAAGAAAACAGCATACATTAGTCCTAACAATTGAGAATGTGAAGCCTGTAGTGTAAAGAAAGGAGCTTGCTCCCTGTGGCTCTTTAGAATATAGATTTAACCAGCAAGATGATTCTGACAAATAAAGCTTAAAAATAAGCCTATGTACCTAGCAGATTTGAGGTTATCATGAGATAAAAGATATCAAAATTTAGAAGTCACTCTGAAATTATAAAGTAAAAATAAAATTATCAAGGCTGTAGCTGTTGGCATCTTAAAAGAGTCAGGGTCTCTTACACATTGTTTCATTATCCAGATTATTTATATGTGCCTAATAGCTTCTTTCCAGACCATTCATATATGGCATTTGGGCAAGAAATCTGTGTCAGATTTGTTAGATCATCTCTGACTTATATTCCTTTGTTGTCATTTGGATTGATTTCTCAGAGGATAAGAAACAAGCCTTCTTATGAAGGGACCTCCATAAGAGCAGATATTTTTCATAATGATGAGTAAATATGTGTCTTGAGTCAAATCAGTGAATCAAAAGGGCAACAGTTCTATACTGCTTCAAAAGCTACTTAGAAAATCTACCTTAAGGCTGTAAGATGACCATTCATCAAGTAAACTTTTTGAAGTTACAAAAACATTAATATTGAAGAAAAAAACATTAAAATTTTTAGGATGTAAAAAAATAGCAATACTGAATAATCCCTACAGAACTTTGGTAATAACAGGAATGTTATTGGCTGTGATGGCACATTTTACTTTTGTTCTCTCGTGGCACATGGTGAGTCTTCAGGAAGCTTTGCTGAAAAATTGAAAGCAGATGGCTCTAGAAGAGAGACTACAATTGCTTCTCTTGCTTCAAAGCTCCTGATCAGTCCATCAATCTGTTGATGTTATGCCAGTTTCATCACCAGGAAGTAATGGCTCAGTGAAAAGAAAAGAAAAACTTTTCTAACAAATGCACCTAGATATTCTAGAATCTACAGCAGCAGAAAGACCTAAGTCAGTGTTATGCTTTGAAGTTCATAGGCAAGCATTACCTTAATTGAACGAATAAAGATATCCAATGTTTCATAGAATCTTTATTATGGGAAAAATAGGGATTAGTTTTCATTCTTACATTTAAGAGATTTATTCATGCTCTGTATATATTAGGAACTGGTGAAAAACTGATGAGTGTGTAGACAACCCCCTACATACAGTGGTAGCGCAGATGGAAATCCAAAGAGCATCTTATGAAAATTTTTAGAAACAAAATTTCTCAGGTCCCACTTCAGACTTCCTGAATCAAGAACTCTGGTGATAGGGCTCAGTAATCTGTTTTTAAAAGCCTTCAGGTGATCTGATGCAAATGTTCCTGAAACAGACAAACCAGACATTGAAAGAAAAAGCATAATGTTGGGAATGTAACAGACAAGAAGGGAAACCCACTGAGGGAGATTAGAAAATGCAGTTTCCTGTAGATAAATTATTGTAAGTACTGCTTCTGAAGCCATGAGGTCACTGGTAATTTTGAATAGAACAGATTTCTTCAATAGCAACAAAGCTTTTTGTTTTATCATGAGGGCCATTTTTATACCTTTTAAGTAAATAGCCCGTTCAATGCTATATGAACTTTCCCCCCACTGCGGGTTAAAAGAAGCACAGCTTCAGAATCACGGATTGTGTGAACACTTTACCATAAGGATGAGGTGCTGATCCGTATCTCAAGGCCTTGTGAGTTCTTAGGACAGTGCTCTTCCTGACTGAAGATGTGAAGCACATGTAGAGGGCTCTCTTGTGCTTTTTTATAGAAGTCCCATTGCACCCACTGATAACATTCTACACCATTAAAGAGATTGGGCTTTACGAGCATATGATTTTATAAAGATGTCTGATACTAGGTGAGGGAGTTTACTTGCCTTTACAACTGAAACTTCAATTAGGGTTGGATTCACCACATATACCAGCTATCTCTCTTCTGGGCATTCTCCCAGAAGAGCTAGAATCAGCACATTACAGTGACATAGCAAAAACCAATATTCATACTAGCTCAATTTACAATAGCTAAATTATGGATCAACCCAGATGATACCCTTCATTGGATGAATGGATCCAAAAGCCGTGGAGTGTATGTGTGTGTGTGTGCGTGTGTGTGTGTGTGTGTGTGTGTGTTCAGCTATTAGAAATAATGATCTCATGGCTTTTGAAGATAAATGGATGGCAGTGGAAGAAATCATTCTGAGCAAAGTTAGCCAAACCCACAGACTCAAGGGTCAAATGTTTTCCCTCATTTGTGGAGACTACAGCAAAACCCAGGCTTGGATGAAAGGTCAAGCCTATGTACTAGGCTCACCAAAGTCAAAGCAACACATAATCTAAGACATCCATAGATATGTTGGGATGGGAGAAAAGAGGCGGGAGGGAGGGGAATCAACAATATAGTTTACATTTACTCTCCTGAGAAGCCAAATAATACTTATATAATCATTTAATTCTGGAAAATGCATACATGCACACACACACACACATAAACACACACACCTGTGAGTATGTGTGTGTATATGTATATACATACATATATATAAAGACATATCTGTTATGGGGGAAAGGAAGAGTTAAGATATTGGGATATAGGTGTTATGGGGATGATTCTGGATTAGGATCGGGGCATAGCATATTGTTACTACATATGCATTTACAATTGTACAACAACACAACTCCTCAATAAAATTAAAAACAAATAAATAAATAAATCAAAAGTTAAAAAAATACTGAAACATTGGTTCACAACCATGGATCTACGTGTAAAAATCTGTCATGTGTGGAGACTTCTCCAAAAATTAGGGTTGGATCCATCATATGATCTGGCTATCTCTCTTCTGGGTATTTTCCCAGAGGATTTAGAGTTAGCACATTACAGTGACACAGCAATATCCATGTTCACAGCAGCTCAATTTACAATAGCTAAATTATAGAACCAACCCAGATGCACCTCACTGGATGAATGGATCCAAAAGCTCTGGTGTATGTATGTATATGTATATATATATTTATATACAGTGGAGTTCTTCTTAGCTATTAGAAACAATGACATTGCATCTATTGAAGGTAAATGGATGGCATTGGAAGAAATCATGCTGAGCAAAGTCAGTCAAACATCAAGAGTCAAGGGCTGAATGGTATCTCTCATTTGTGGAGGCTGGACCTCAACCCAGGCTCAGGAGTAAAGTAGACAAACTCATGTTTTAGATCCATAGAACAAAAATGCAAAATGTTAATATTTATGTGATAGAGTTGCAATATAGTTCATAAGATATTTGAACAAGCTATGCTCTATATCTGTACAAAACCATAAATGTTTAATCCCATGTCACATATTTTGAAGAATAACAAGGGATGATAGGAAGGGAGAAGAAAATGAAATGTTGGAACTAAGATAAAGCAAGGTGCATTCTAAACAGTTCTAAATGTCACTGTATATACATAGCCATATATATTAAAATGTTCTTCATATGTATAAGAATTATGTCACTGTATTTGGGTTTTTTAGGAACAATATAGGACCCAGAAGAAAGGCAAGAGATCAGGGGATGGGAGGAGGGAGATAAACGGATGTGTGTGGGGGGGATATTGAAAAAACTGTATTGCTGAATTGTGTGCATTTAGGTATATGTGACAACTAATCTCAATATTATGTAAAACTATAATGCACTAATAAAAAAAATCTGTCATGGAACTTTTAAAAAGTACCAAAGTTGAAACTTAGACCCGAGATTCTACTGGTCTGAGAAAGAACAAACATTATCTTTAAAAAGATTTCCAGCACCATACCATGTATACACAGACAAATGTCAGAGCAACAAAAGTCACATGAAAAACTAAATAAAATTGATTCTCTTTCTCTCTCTCTCTCTCTCTCTTTCACTGTCCTTCTCTTAAACAAACAAACAAACACCATTTAGCTTTGTTACTCAAATTGTAGTCCAGGGATCAGATGCATCATGTTATAAGGACTCTTGCTAGAATTATGAACCTCAGGCTCCATCTCAGATCTGTTGAACCACAATCAGAATATTTTAATTGTTTTAATTGATGCATTATAATTACACATATCAATAGGATTAATTGTTACATACATGCATGCAGACAACAGAATCAGGGTTTTTAACATTAAGACCTCCCCATGTGACTTCCATATGCATTAAGTCATGAAACACTAGACGGAGGGTTTCTGATTAATTCCTCTCTTCCAAGGCATCTAGATCTCAGCACACATATTATCTGTCCCAGCTTTAGTGCAGTTTGATATACCTCAAATATCTGTAGTTCATCCTAAAACATGAATGTTTGTTTGTTTGCTAATGCCTCAAGAAGTTCTCTGGGCTTATGAAAATATTCATATTGAAACATGTTTCTTTGATTTAGACGTATACAGGAATATGGTTCCATTAACATTTTGGGATGATTTTAAATCCCAAATGGTGAATTTCTTTACAACCCTCATATGCAACTTGTAAATGAGCTAATACTGTATCTGGTAGTGCCCTCTACTGTCTAGGTATCCAGGTACTAAGGCTAAGTAATTAATTTCAGTTATGCTTAAGTCTTGCTTATCTTTTTAATAACCATGGAACCACAGTATTATTACTCCCTTTTTTACAATAGGGAACTAAGGCCCAGGAGGTTCATTGCCTGAAGTCACACAACTAATAAACAGCTGAGTAATCACTCAAACTTATCTACTACCAAAGATGAAGATCTTTTCACTACTCCAACTTGATTGCTTTAATTGTGAAAACTTTAGTAGAGTGTTACACAGATTCCCCTCATATAAATATCCCCTAGAACGTAGAAATCATTCCCTTTCCTAGTATGAGTAAATTATAACTGATTGTAGCTTTTCAAAACTCTCTTTCATTATCTGCTGAAATGCCAAACACCTTGTACTTACTCCTAACATGTCCTTTATCCAATTAAAAGGCTTATTTGTAGAGAAGTCACTTTGAATATTAACAAACTATAGGAAAATGTGATTGTAACTGGCATATATTTGAAATAGACAAAAAGAACACCTGTATGCCATTTCTGGGTTTTTTTCCTTAGCTCTACTAAAATAATTCAATTACAGGCTTTGTCTGACTGAGGAACACTTAACATTGGGTGCCTACATCTGTTTAGAAAATAAAAGTATGAGTTTAGAGTTTGCTCATTACTATGGACTTGATGCATACATGAAGAAAGCAGCAAAATTAAAGTAATAAAGCCTGTCTTTAAAAAGGCATTTAGTCACTGTAATTCTCGTTGCTGGAAAATGACCTTGGCTACAACTTTCACGCACCACTGCATTTAGCTTAGGATGCATAATTCATACAGCAATCAATTAGCCAACTGTGGAATCTGCAACAAGAGGGAATGTGTTATATAAATCATTGTTGGCTAAATCGCTGGGACAATTAATAAAGTAGGAAATCTGTGGACATCAATTCATAGGCAACACAGATTCATCAAAAGCAAATCAGTTTCCTACACTTTTTGGAAAGAAATCACACACAAAGAAAATACCAGATATCATTTAATCACTATTTCTTAGGAAGAGCTGATCAAGATAGTATTATTTGTTGTTTTTATTTCTCTGAACATATGCCTAACATAAGAGGCTCATTTGTTTGGCTTCAGGCACTCAATAACAGTGTCATTTTGTGAGTTAAAATACAGCAATCAAAAAAGTTCCCCTGCCTGCGAACCATCTATAATCCAGTGTAGAAGTTCTATGGGACCACAGGACTTCTCAAAAATGCAAATCATCTCACCATGCAAGAGTTGAGCTTCAAATGCCTATGTTTCTTAGAAGTAAGAAAGTTAAAAACAGATTTATATGTAGATAAATTACATATTATATATAAAATAAATGTGTGATTTGTGTGTGTATATATATAAAATCAGTGTGTACATAATATACACATATATGTAGGTTTCAGATATATAGACTAAATATATAAAATGTCAAAAAATAGAATATATCTGAACACCCAAGAAATTCATTTTAGTGTACATAGTACACTTTTGTACTGTTCCAAAGTGTCTGTCTTGTTGAGGTTTTTGTTTGTTTTTGAAAATGAATATGAAATCAGTTATTCAGAGTATATATATATATACATATATATACATATATATATATTTTGTTTATTCAGAGTATATATACATATATATATATATATTTTGTGTGTGTGTGTGTGTGTGTGTGTGTGTGTGTGTCAAGGATTGAACACAGGCACAGTTAACCACTGAGCCACATTCCCCACATCCCTTTCTTTTCTTTTTCTTTTTTTTTTGAGACAGGGCTCATCTTGCCAAGTTGCTTATGGCCTTGCTAAGTTGCTGAGGCTGGCTTTGAACTTGCGATACTTCTGTCTCAGCCTCCCAAGCTCCTGGGATTACAAGTATGTGCCACCATGCCGGGCTCAGTGTCAAAAGATTTTCTAAAGAAGTGGGCGACTCAAATTCAGTTTTTTCTTTTATAACTAGATTGTTTTTCCAAAGCTATTTGTTAAATAATCCATCTTTTATCCATTGATAAGAAATGTCAGCATTTCATGCACTAAAATTCCACATAAGTATTCATCTATTTCTGGACTGTAAAATACAAGTCAAGAAACTGACTCTTGTCATGTGTGCTATCATTTTTCCTTGTTTAAAGAAATAACTTTGTTCATAAATAACTTGCAACCATATGTAGAGTAATCAGAAGTACAGCTATATCTTTTTATATACTTTTTATTAGTGCATTATAGTTTTACATAATGATGGGATTAGTTGGCACATACTCCTAGATGCACACAAATCAGCAATACAATTTGTTCACTATCTCCCCCACACCCCTACCTTCCTCCTCCCATCCCCTGATCCCTTGCTTTTCTTCTGGATCCTATATTGTTCCTAAAAAAAAAAAAAAAAAAAAAAAACCCCAAATACAGTGACATAATTCTTATACCTATGAAGAACAGTTTTTATGTATATGCAGTGACATTTAGAACTGCTTGGAATGTACCTTGCTTTATCTGAGTTCCAACATTTCCACTTCTCCTCCCTTCCTGTCATCCCTTGTTATTCTTCAAAATATTTGACAATAGGATTAAACATTTACATTCTTGTACAGGTATGCAGCATAGCTTGTTCAAATATCTTATGAAGTATCTTGCAACTGGATCTCTCATAAATATTAACATTTTGCATTTTTGTTCTATGAATCTAATACATTAGTTTGTCTACTTTACTCCTGAGCCTGGGTTTAGGCCCATCCTCCATAAATAAGTGACCATTCAGCCCTTGACTCTCTGTGTTTGACTAACTTCACTCAGGATGATTTCCTCCAATTCCATCCGTTTACCTTCAACAGATGCAATATCATTGTTTCTAATAGTTGAGAAGAACTCCATTATATATATATATATACCAGAGCTTTATGATCCATTCATCCAGTGAGGGGCATCTGGGTTGGTTCCATAATTTAGCTATTGTAAATTGAGCTGCAAAAAAAAAGATTTTGCTGTGTTGCTATAATGTGCTGAATCTAACTCCTCTGGGAATGAACCCAGAAGAGGGATAGCTGGGTCATATGGTGGATCCTACCCTAATTTTTTGAGGAGTCTCCACACTGCTTTCCAGAGTGGCTGGACCAGTCTGCAATTCCACCAACAGTGTGCTAATGTTCTCATCTCCCCACAACCCCTCCAGCATTGTTTGTATTCTTCATCTTTACCAGTCTGACTGGAGTAAGGTGAACTCTTAAGGTAGTTTTGATTTGCATTTCTCTGATTGCCAGAGGTTTAAAACACTTTCTCATGTATTCATTGGCTTGCTCAATGTCCTCTGTTGAGAAATTTTTGTTTAGCTCTTTGACCCACTTATTGATTGGACTGTTTGTGTTTTTGTTATTGAGTTTTTTGAGTTCTTTGTAAATTTGGATATTAGTCCTCTGTCAGAGGGATCACAGGCCATGCATGAATCCATCCCATTCTGTAGGTGGTCTCTTGACTGTTGTGACTATTTCCTTGGCTGTACAGAAGCTTTTTAGTTTAATGGCATCCCTCTCATTGATTTTTTACTGTAATTCTTTCACTTTAGGAATCTTGTTCAGGAAGTCATTGCCAACACCCATATGCTGGAGTGTTGGTCCTAATTTTTCTTCTACCAGTATGGTAGCTAGTTTTCTTCTGGTTTTATGGTAGCTTGTTAGTTCCTAATTCCTCGATCCATTTGGTTTGATTTTTCTGCAAGGTGACAGACAAGGATCTAATTTCAATTTTCTGCCATTGGCTGTCCAGTGTGCATAGCATCATTTTTTGAAAAGGCTGTCTTTCCTCCGTGTTATATTGTGACCTCCTTTGTCAAAGATCAGATGCTTAAATATTTGTGGGTTCATCTCCGAGTTTTCTATTCTATTCCATTGGTCTTCCTTCCTATTTTGATATTAGTACTATGCTGATCTTAATACTATAGCTCTATAGTATAATTTTAGATCTGGTATTGCAAAACCACCTGTTTCATCTTTCTTACTTAGTAATTGGCTATTCTGGGTTTCCTGTTGTTCCATATGAATTTGAGAATTGCTTATCTACAAAGAATGACATTGGACTCTTAATAAGGATTGCAATAAATCTGTATAGTGCTTTTGGCAGAATGGACATTTTAATTGTATTAATTCTGCCTAACCAAGAGCACAGAACATCTTTCCATCTTCTCAAGTCTTGTGCAATTTGATAATTTTCCTTATAGAAGTCTTTTACTTCTCTTGTTAGATTAATTACCAAGTATTTTATTCTTTTAGAGGATATTGTAAATGGGACTGATTTCCTAATTTCTTCTTCTGCCCTAATATTATTGGCATATGGGAAAGCTATTGATTTATGGGTTTTGATCTAGTAGCCTGCTACTTTGCCAAATCTGTTTAGTAGCTCTCACAGTTTTCTAGTGCATTTTTTTTGATCTTCCAGATATAGGATCATGTCTTCAGCAAAAAGCGATAGTTTGACTTCCTCCTTTTCTATTCTTAGCCCTGTGATTTCTTCCTCTTGCCTGATTGCTCCAGGCAGGGTCTCAAGGACTGTATTGAATAAAAGTGGTGAAAGCAGGCAGCCTTGTCTTCTTCCCAAGTTCAGTGAAAATGCTTACAAGCTTTCTCACTTTATTATTATACTAGCTGAGGGTTTGGCATATATGGCCTTTACAAAGTTAAGATAAGTTCCTTTATCCCTATTCTCTCTAGAGTTTTCAGCAGAAATAGGTGCTGAATTTTACCAAAGGCCTTTTCTGTATCTTTTGAGATGATCATATGGTTTTTGTCCTTAATTCTATTTAAGTGATGAATCACATTTATTGATTTGTTTATGTTGAATCAGCATTGCATACCTGGAATGAGGACCACTTAATCATGATGAATTAATTTCCTGATGTGTTTTTGAATGTGGTTTGCAAGAACCTTATTTGGGATTTTTGCTTTCATATTCATGTGGGATATTGGTCTGCTGTTGTCTTTTCTCAATATATCTTTGTTGGGTTTTGGTATCAGAGTTATAGTTGCTTCATAAAAAGTGTTTGGGAGAGTTCCCTCGCCTTCAATTTATTGGAATAGCTTAATAAGGAGAGGTGTTAGCTCTTCTTCAAAGGTGTAGTAAAACTCTGCAGAGAATCCATCAGGTCCTGGACTTTTCTTCTTTGAAAGACTTTTAATTGCTGTATGGATTTGAGTGCCTGTTATTGGGCTGTTTGGGAATTCAATTTCATTCTGTGTCAATTTGGGAGTGTTGTATGTGTTTAGAAATTTGTCCATGTCATATAGATTATCTGATTTAAAGGAGTATAGTTTTTCAAAATACGTTCTGCTAATCTGTTTGTATCAAGGGTGGCATTGATGATCATCCCCTTTTCGTTGGTGATTTTGTTGGTTTGCTTTGATTTTCTCCTTCTTTTAGTTAGATTAGGTCTGTTAACTATATTTATTTCTTCGAAGAATAAGCTTTTTATTTAATTCTTTTTTTTTTGTTCTCAACTTCATTGATTTCAGCTTTCATCTTAATTATTACCTGTTTTCTGCTGGCTTTGGAATTAGACTATTCTTCCTTTTGTAGAGATTTGAGTTGGACCATAAGCTTATTTGTTTAGGATCTCTCCTGTTACTTTTTTTTTTTAAGAGAGAGGGACAGTGAGAGAGAGAGAGAGATAGAAAGATAGATACAATTTTTATTTAGTTTATATGGCTTTCGTTGCTCCAAGACTCCATTATATACATGGTTCTGGGGTTTGTACTCATGTACTCGTGCATGCCGGGCAAGCACTGTAACTACTGATCCCCTCCTGATTCTCAATTTGGACACTCAGTGCAATAAATTTTCCTCTCAAGAATGCTTTCATGCTGTCCCAGAGGATACAATATGTTGTGTCTTCATTCTTGTTCTCTTCCAAGAATTCCTTAATTACTGTTCTCATGTCTTTTTGGATCCATTCTTCACTTAATAGGGTGTTATTCAGTCTCTTATATATGAGTGCTTTGTGCCATGGTTTTTGCTATTATTAGGGTCATGGCATCATGGTCTGTTAAGATACATGGAATAATATCTACTTTTTTATATTTGCTGAGATTTCCTTTGTGAACTAGAATATGATCTATTTTGAGAAGGATCCATGTGCTGCTGAGAAGAAGGTATACTCTGCCAATTTGAGGTGGAATATTCTGTAGATGACTGTTAAGTCTGTTTGATTTATGGTGTTGTTTAGACCGGAGATCTCTTTATTGTTTCTGTGCTTTGATGATCTGTCTATTGGTGATATAGGAGTGTTAACAGTCTCCTATACTATTGTGTTGAGGTCCACAAGTGGTTTTATATCTTGGAGTGTTTTTTCCACTTAGTTAGGAGCATTAGTGTTTGGAGAGTATATATTTACTGTGGTTATTTCTTCCTGTTGTATTCCTTTACTTCCCTTTACTAGAATGTAGTGGCCTTCTTTATCGCTTTTGATTAATTTATATTTGAAATACACTTTCTCAGATATAAGAATTGCAACTCTAGCTTGTTTTCTTGGGCCATATGCCTGATAAATTTTTTCCCATCCTTTCACCCTTAATCTCGGGCATCACTGGGTGTAAAGTGGGTTTCCTGTAAGCAGCATATTGTTGGATTTTGTTTTGTGATCCAATCTGCTAGTCTGTGTCTTTTGATTGGTGCAATGAGACCATTCACATTCAGTGTTAGAATTGTTATGTGGTGGTGGTTCTTCATCATTGTGTTTTATTAGTACATTCTGTGCTGTCTTAGTTGTCTATTGATAATGTGTAGCTTTATTGAATTTCCTGTTTGTGGGTTTTGAGGAATATTAGCTTGATCTTCTATCTGGAGTTTACCTTACTTTTTTTTTTTAAATAGAGAAAGACAGTGAGAGAGAGAGAGAATCAATTTTTATTGAGTTTTTCACATGGCCTTCATTGCTTTGACACTTAGTTGTGTACATGGGTGCTGAGATTTTAACCCATGTACTTGCACATGTTGGGCAAGCGCCATAACCACTGAGCAACTGCTCCAGCCCCTGGAGTTTATCTTTGAGAATTCTTTGTAATGCTGGCTTTCTGTTCATGAATGATGCAAGTTTGTTCTTATCATGAAAAGTTCTTATTTCCCTCTCAAATTTGATGCTCAGTTTTGCTGGGTATAGTCTTCTTGTCTGCATGTTGTATTTATTCAGGCACTGAAAGATCTCCTTCCATGATCTTCTCACTTCCAGAGTGTGAACTGAAACGTTAGATGTGATTCTGATGGTTTGCCTCTGAATGTGATTTGGCGTTTCTCCCTTGCCACTTTCAATATTCTTTCCTTGATTTCCCTGTTGTACATTTTGAATATGATGTGTCTTAGTGAACTTCTCAATTGATTAGGCCTATTGAGTGTACTATAAGCTTTCTGGATTGTCGCTCCCCACAACGTTCCAGAGCGGGGAGCGGGTGGAATGACCCGGACCTGGGCTGTTCCCCGGGAGCCGACAGGGGCAAGGAGTCGCTCCCTGCAGCGTTTCTGAGCAAGGAGCGGGCAGAATGACCCGAACCTGGGCCGTTCCCTGAGGGTGAGGGGGAAAAGGGCTGGGAGCCGGGGGAAAGGTGTCGCTCCCCGCAGCGTTCCGGAGCGGGGAGCGGGCTGAGCGACCCGGCGGACCTGGGCCGCTCCCCGAGGGTCGAGTTACCGGGGGCAAAGGAGGGGTGTCGCTCCTCGCAGCACTCCGGAGCGGGGAGCGGGTGGAAAGACCCGGACCTGGGCTGTTCCCCAAGGGCTAAGTCAGGAATGGGCTGGGACCTGGGGGCGAGGGGGGTGAGCACCGGCGGCCGGAACACGGGACCTTCCTGCATCTTCTGCTGCTGCTGCTGCAGCTTCTCTGGTTCTATGCTTCTCAGCTTTCCTGTTGACTGCTTCTTCTTTTCTGACTTCTGCTTCTTCTCTGAATGCTGCTTCTTCTCTGACTGCTTCTGTGCTTTCTTCCTTCAGGACATGGCTGCTTCTCTGCTTGACTATTTATCCATTACAACAACCAATAGGGGTACAGTGCAAACACATTTATCCAATTGTAACAAATGAGTGGCCAAATAGCTTAGTCATGCGGTCAGGCAATTTGCTAATTACAAGCCAGCTGGACCCCTTAGAGTTGTTTACCACCAATTCTTTTACAAGCCAGCTGGGCCTCATGTTCCCAACATGGATGAGCATATCTGATTCTATTTTTATATGGGCAAAATTTTCTTTAGCAATTTCCTTGAGAATGTTCCTTACCTCATTCATCTGTGTTTCAATTTCTTCTTGTATACCAATTACTCTTAAATTGTTTCTTCTTATTTCATCCCAGACATTTTTAAATTCTGTTCGTGTTCTGTGAGTTTTTTTCTTTTTTGTCATCTGTGTGCTTTAGTTTGTTCAGCCTGTCCTCATTATCAGAGTTCTTTCTTCAAGAACTTAGTTTTAGTTTTTCTATAGAAGTTAGTCTATTATTAAATTCTTCCATGGTCGTCTCATATTATTGACTCCAGGTTTTAGCTCTGTTACTTCCTTTTTCAGTATGTCTATTTCTTTGATAATAAAGTTTTTCATCTCTTCAGTTTTCTCACTTAGACCTTTCATTATATCTTCTTTTAGCTCATTGTTCCTTTTAGTAATCAGATCATTAATAATATTTTCAACGTTTTCTTCTCAACCCCTATCTGTGGCATCCTTTTGGGGGAGTTTTGGGTTTGAGGTGAACCTTTCCTTGTTTGATTCTTCATTTTGAAGAGCTTCTTGTGGATCTCTGAATTGAGATTTCCTGAGGGAAAGGTAGGCAGTTCTCTAGGTGGTTTTTCCTTGCAAGGCCAAGGATCAAATCAGCCACCAACTCTTTGATGATCACCTTCTTCCAGATGCTGTTTCTGCTGGGTCCTCGTGTCACTCTACCTTTGGTTCCAGGCTCAAGGTTGCAAATATGAACCTACCAAAATATAGTGCTACCTTTCAGTGGGATTCAAATAGGCCCCAACAAATACATGGGGCATTAGTTAGGCAGGGCTGCTCCAGGTGGGGAACCTCCCCTGCTTGGTCCTGAGCAGTGCTGCTCCGGATGGGTGTCCTATTAGTGGTGTCCTTAGTGCCTTCCAGCAGGACTCAAACAGGCCCCAACCGGAATGGGTGTCAGTAGGTGGGACTGCTCCAGATGGGGAACCTCCCCTGGTTGGTCCAGAGCAGGGCTGCTCCAGACAGGGGTCCTACCGGTAGTGTCCTGAGTGCCTTCTGGTAGGATTTGAACATATCCCCACAGGAACGTGAGGCAAAGGTAAGCAGGGCTGCTCCAGGCAGGGAACCTCCCCTGGTTGGTATGAACAGGGCTGCTCCAGATGGGGGACCTACTGGTGGTGTCCTGAGCACCTTCTGGCAGGAATCAAACAGCCAGCTACATCTTTGTTAATGACTGATTTTTCAGACTCAGACAAGAGTCACAGAGGTGCTATTTTTATTAAATTGGAGAAGATATTAAATGAAGGGAGACTTCATATATAAGTAAATGATTATAACTCAGTTGTATATCAGATTCACATAGAGAACTTGTAAAATCTAACTATGCTTTGGCCCCATTTCCTGAAGATACTGATTCAATTATTTGAGGCTAAGACCCAGCAACAGTTTTTTAAATTTCTGAATTAAGTTTAATGTGCAGAAAATGTTGGGAACTCATTTATGATTAGTATAATATAGGGCAATGTGTCTCAAATATGAAGTTGCATACAAATCACCTGGTGAATTTTAATAATTTTCATATGTTGATCCACTAGGACTCACGTTGAGGCTGAGAGTCTACCAGGCTCATAGGTAATGCTCACTTTGCTGGTTCTTAGACAAACTTTAAATAGCAAGGATGTAGGACAAGAGTTCTTACACCTAGCTGCCCTCTGGAATCAACTAGAGGTTTTTAAAAATTATGCTATGTAGGACTCATCCCAGAGACTCTAAATTTCTGTGGGGTATAACTTGTGTATCTGTTTATTTTGTTGTTGTCTGCCTGTTTTTAAAAATCTCCCCCAGATGATTCTAAGTGTTTGAAAATTCCTGGTATAAAACAGTGATTCTGAAACTTATTCAAATTTTTGGAATTTCTGGACAGCTTTAAAAATATGCTAATACCCCAGCCACATGTGGGTCCAAACATGAGGATATTTAAAAACACTTCTTATAATTTGTGTGAGCAATTAAGTTTAAGAACCCCTGATACTGAGAAGTATATTAGGAATAGCCTAAGCATTGGACAAATCAAAACAGTTTCTCTCCCCTCCTATGCCATTTTCCAGCATGTTCACAGTAGCAATGAAAGCCTAAAATATGTACCAGTGAAAACAAAAACATATGAAGAGGATCTTATACAACAAAATAAGACAAGGTGAGAATATATAAATAAAAACATCTTACAATATTTCTGGGTTATAAATTTGCATGTTTGACCAGATAACCTAAAATTTCAGAGTCAATGTGGGTCTTTCTAAATAATGGAAATCCATAACCATCCAACTAATGGAAATGGGCAACACCAACCAAAATTTTTTGAAAAAAATGTGGGAATAAGCTTCTAGATATCAAACTATATCATAAGGCCATAATAATTTGGTCCAATAAAGCTGCCAAATGATATTTTCTTGCAGTGAATCCACATCATCCAGTCTCACTCACCTATTTAAAGCTTCCATAGCTTTCCTCCTCACTCTTAAACATAAGCAGGCAATCAGGGTTATGAAACAGTGAAGGAAATTTTCTATTAAGAAAGATAAAACTTAAAATGAATAACAAAAAAAACTTTGAGACAACAGACCATGATGAGGATAAAAGTTAAATAAAGTCAAACTTTTATCAATGTTCCTAGAGATGGATATTATATCAAAAACACAGAAAACAAAAGCAAAAATAGAAAAGTGGAACCACATCAAACTAAAAATGTTCTGTGTAGCAAAGAAAGCAATCAGAATGAAAAGGAAACCTATCACATGTGAGGAAATATTTCAAACTAGATATCTGATAAGTAGCAAATACCCAATATATAAAAAGAACACTTTCAGTTCAAAAACATAAATATTATTAATAATAAGTAAGTCAATTAAAAATAGACAAAGAACTTGAATGCTAATGACCAACAGGTATATGAAAAAGTGCTAAAAATCATTAACCACCAATCAAATATGAATCAAATTCATAAAGTGATATTACCTCACACCAGATAGGATGGCCATTATTCTTTAAAAATCAGAAAATAACAATGTTGGCAAGGAACCAGAGATATAAGAGTGCTGTGTATTGTTATTGTGAATGTAAAATAGTGGGGCCACTATGGAAAACAAGATGAAGCCTCCTTGGAAATTAAAAAAAAATACCCTATGATTCATTATCCAAAAGAATTAAAAATAGGATATTGAAGAGATATTTTCATTCCATGTTCACTGAAGTGTTATTAATAATAGGTAGCAACAACTTACATGTCCATTGATAGATGAATGAATAAAGAAAACACAGCATGCATATATAATACATTATGCATAAAGAAAACATAGCATGCATATATAATAGATATTATGTAGTCTTTTAAAAACAAGGAATTCTGCTATATGCTTCATTATGGATGAAACTTGAGGACACTATGCTAAATGAAATAAACCAGTCACAGAAGAACAAGTGCATCAGGATTTCACCTATATGAAGTATCTAAGTTAGAAAACAGAAGGATGGTTACTAGGGGCTGTGAAAAGGATGGTTACTAGGGGCTGTGAAGTAGAATGGGAAATTGTTATTTGTTATGGTTAATTTTATGTGTCAGTTTGACTGGACTATGGTATGTCCAGATATTTGACAAACCATAATCCTGGGAATGTATGTGAGGATTTTTTTTTTTGGAGAAAACGATATTTGGATTAGACTCAATATACCAGATTGTGCTGTCTCATTTGGGAAATTTTCATAAAATCAGTTAAAAGTCCAAACAAAACAAAAAGGATGACTGTCCTATAAGTAATAAGGAATTTGTCTTGCCTGACTTCCTGAACTGATGCCTGTCTTTCCTGCCTTTGGGCTTAAACTGAAGCATAGCTCTTCTGGGATCTTGAGCCTGTTGACATTTGGTCTGTGACTTTGGTATTCCTTTGGTAATCCCAGGTCTACAGCTTGACAATTACAGATCTTGAGACTCATCAGCCTATGCTGTCATGTGAACAATAATAAAGCTCCATGTACAGAGTTTTGTGTCACTTAATGACAGGGATATATTCTGAGAAATGCATAGTTAGGTGATTTTGTCAGTGTATAAATATTATAGAGCATACATACACAAACTAGGACAGATACAATGTCACCCAGTCATCTAATCTTACGGGGCACAATTATACATGCAGTCTATCATCCAGCAAAGCATTGCTATGCAGCACATAACTATATTCTTGTGCTTCTGTTTCTCTAACTAATACCAAGTTTAATATGTATACAGTGGTCAGTCATTAAACATGAAAAAGTTCTAAAGATCTGCTGTACAACAATATGCACTGAGTTAAACAGACTATATTGTGTGAAGAGGGTAGATTCTATGTTTTGTGTTTCTGTGTGAGAACAGGATAATCACAGAGAGTTCTGGAGTCAATTCAGTACTCATGAACATGCTAAAAATATTTTTCTTTATCTTAAATTAGTATGAATACCTTGAAGGAATCAAGGAAAAACAGGTCATATTGACATTTTGAAATGTTATAGGAAATGGATCTGATTGGATGGTATAAGTACAAGGATAAAAAATTAAGAGACTTTTTTTTATTAAAGGAGAGTCTATGCAAACATTGTAATAGTTGTAATGCAGAGAAGCAGGCAATTTAGTAGGCACTTAGAAAATAAAATCAATAGAAACAGATGATTTATTGGATATTGGGAAAATGGAAATGAAGGTGTCCAAAAATGACTTATAGACTTCTAGCTTGCAGATCTAGAAAAATTTTCATTATTTTCTATTTTTTCTGAAAAATATGGATTGATATAATGTAAAATAAAAAATAAACTTTCAATAGGGAACATAAATCCTCAAAAGTAGGCAATTTGCTTTATTGTACCAGGAATATAATATGATACTTACAATGTAATCATAGATAATAAAAGTTGTTTTTTAAGTAAGAAGACATATTTGATGTTCTGCAAAACGTGTTTAAAAAAATAGGTATAAGATTGGGGTTGTTGTTCATTGATAGAGCACTTGCCTAGAATGCAAGAGAATCTGGTTTCAATCCCTACTACCACACGCACACGCATATACACAATGGCTGTTGCATCCTAAGTACTTGCCTTTGAAGTATTAACATTGGTCATCTTTCTAAGGGCACCAGTACTCTACCCCTCCATTGAATCCTCAAAGCATAACCATTTCTCAAATGAACAGTTGGTCTCCCATCCTAAGAAATCAACTGTCAAAAATGAAGTAATTGAATTCAACATCAGTGTTATTTTTTGACCTATGTTTCCTCCACCATATGAAAACTGAAAATAATACTGTATCATCAAATTATGCACTTTCTTGAACAGTTCATCTGGTCAAAAGAATCAAATAGCACATTGCTGGAAAACTATCAATTCTCCTGTGGTTATTTTTTACAAATAAATTTCTTTTTCTCTACTTTTATATAACACATAAAATTTTCATATAGTTGAAATGAACTGTGTAGAGGGAGAGGTAAATGCCAGCAGGCATCTAAATATTGTAGCATCTGTTATATTTTACACCCTGTAATCACAAATCTTATAATGCTTCATTGTGTTTGAGACTGGATTCTTCACAAATTATTGAAGATTGATAGCTGTAGTAATTGTCATTACACTTATATTTTTATTAGATTGAAAGGCACACAACTTCTACCTTTTTCCTTTGTTGTAATATATTTTTTTCTCTGGATAATAACTCATTTTCAAATGTCTGTTTTATATTTTCATGTGAATATCTAAAATTTATATTATAGAAATTAGCATTTTTCAATTAAGTGCAAAATCTGGAGACTGTTTGTAGCATTAATGTTTGTGTTTTAGACCTCTAAGTGAATCTCTTTTTGTTTCTTCCAACCACTTGTTATCTTCCATCTCATCTTTTGTCTACTTTCAGGTCTAACAGTTATTAAGCACCACCTACGATGAGTTTGTAGTACATTAAGTGATGCTATGGAAATAAACCTTTGTGAAACCTCATTTAATTCACACAAGAACCATATCAGGTAGGTAAAATTATTTGTATTTTATAGGTAAGGAAATCAAGTATCAGAGAGTCAATAACTTTACCCAGTGCTATTTAATATGGTCTCCGCATTAGTCTGCTTCAGGCCCACTGTGTATGGCCACCCATGTGTGTACTGCACAACTCCAGGGAGTACCATTCAAGAACCTATTATATGAATGGTGCCCTTTGGAGCTATCCAGTGCTACAGCCCCATATCTGCGTTGAAAATCTAATCTTTTCTAAAATGACACTATATTGCCACCTTATTAACTTATTCATTCTTAAGTAATGGGAGTAGATAGGAGATGGGGAAAGAAAATAATAAGAGTTCAATTTTGCATTTTGTTTCTTAAACACCACTAATATTTCCACATAATTATTTTACATAAGTTAATCCTTAGATAAAACTTAAAAGTTCTCTCATATTTCTTTTTGCTATGCCTTAAATGCATTCCCTAAATGTTTTGTGTTGTAATTTTAATTCTCAAATTCATATAATGATAGTCTTAGAAGTGGGGTCTTTGGGAAGTACTTAGTATTAGATTAAATGATGAGGGGGGGACTTCATGATAGCATTAGTGACTTTATAAGACAAGGAAAAGAGACTCAATCTAGCATCCTTTTCTCTGTCCCTCCATGTGATGGGCTATGTCATGTTATGATGCAGCAAAAAGACCCTTATCAAATGTCAAGCACATACTAACATTATGCTTTAGACTTCCTGGCCTACAGAAGCATGAGCCAAATAAACTTCTATTGTTTATAAGTTACCTGGTCTTAGGTATTTTATTATAGCAACAAAAAAACAAACCAAGTCATTCTTGCACACACAAAATAATAATTTATAATCTTTTGTAAAAAATCTAAGTACAAGTAAAATTATCATTATAGGCAACCTTCATAACATTTTTGCTGTAAAATTTTTATTATTACAGCATAAACCTACTAGGAAACCTGAAACAACCTTTTCATGCTCACAATTATTCACATATTTATATGCAAGTTGGAATTCATTTGAAAAGAAAGTATGTTTCTTTAGCATTTTAATCTACTTATAAACAAGCTTCTCCTTTATTCAAATTATACATCTCTAATTGATTATACATAGAGTATGCTTCCCAAATAAGAGACATATTAAAATAGTGAACATCTGCAGCGACATGGTTAAATGAGCAAAGACAATTCCAAGGCATTTTCTGTCCTAATTTCTAGCAAGTTGACAGACTATGCCCCAAACTCTCTAGCAGATCCAGAATGAACTAATAAGCTAATCAGAGCATAACAAGCCTTTGCCAAATGACTTCATAAGAGAACTCTAAGTATGTTTAAGCAGTACTCATGGGTTTTCATCACTAAACACGTAAACTCACTGTGAGAAATGTTGTTAAATGTTAGTAAATCCATAGAATATACTACTCTCACTAGTGATTAGGTCTCTGGGGTACAGAGAGAACTGAAGAGATATATAATTTCCCCCTGGAATTATATCTTCTCAGATAATAAAGTCCTTACTATGTGTCTGCCTAGAACTTTTAATCTTTAAACTGTAATACGAGGCTTCCATTTATATCTGGTTATTCATGGCAATTCTCCAGGGATTTATGATCATGAACAATTTGTTCATGGTTCTATTAAGCTATTGAAATTTTTCAAGAAAAAAATCTTTTCTTTCACTTCTAGACTTTATAGAATAACAAGTTTATGAGGCAAATCTAAGAACTGTATGAACTCTGCCATTTGTTAAGTAAAGTCATTATCTTATGCCTAAGGGAACTCATGAATCATAAAGTCATCAAAATTAATGACAGTTGGTAAACAGAAAATTAGTCTCATAAATAAATATCAATAATTAAGAACTGTAAGAAAGATTTTGTAAAATGTTCCATTTGTGGCTGCATAAGTGTTTGTTGAGCTACTTTGATCACATTTAATCTGAGGGTACTTTATTTCTCTTATGAAAATTATTAGGTATATATTATGAGATAAATTAAGTATAATATAAATGCTCTGTCTCCATACAGACAAAATCATAATCACAGTAGAACAAAGCTAGGTAAATTGTGGAGCTTTGTGTTTTTTAAATTAACAAAAAGAAAAATCTCCAAAAATATAAAAAATAGCAATTAAGATATTCTCCTCTCATTCTCTTCCTTCTCTTTCTTAATTTTTAGTTTTAAATTCAATTTGCAAACCAAGAAGAAATAAAAATGTTGATTCTTTTACAATTAGAATTTAATTTTATGGTTTTATGTGTTTTATTGTTCAAAACTCAGAATGGTTTAAAAAATATTAAGACTTTTGCTACTCATAATTTAGAAAATATTATAGTTTCAAAATTTTCCTTAAGGAAAAAATTTTCTTTCAGAGGAAAGAAAAAAGATTAGATTATACCTTATGAGCACATAATAATCCCAAACCGCTCACAAATATGAGAGTGTTCTTCAAAAGAAGGAAGAATCTTAGGCTGGGGATGTAGTTCAGAGATAGAGGGTTTTCCTGGCAAGTTCAAATCCCTGGATTTCATTTCTCATTCTGAAAAAAAATATTTTTTTCTCAGATGGGTCACTGTTAGAACTGTGTCAACTTTCACCTACAGATATTTTGTTCAATGTGTCTTTTTAAATTTGCTAACATGATTTTGATTTTATTATTTCTCAATATTCTATCATGGAATAGCCATAGTCTTTTCACTTAAACTTTTTATGAGTGTAAATACTTAGAGAGCAAATTCATTTTAAACCAATGGATATCAGCTTTCATGCTGAAAATCACCCCAAAGTATGTCCAAGTTTATTAATTTTGCTATTGCCAGCACAAGGAAGGATAATGGCTCACTTGCTGTCTCCATGAGGAAACATGGCTAAGGGCCAACACTGCCTTTGTACTTTGCCCTGTCCAAAGGATGGAAATCTTTTTTTTTCTTTTTTTCTTTTTAAGAAAGAGGGGACAGTGAGAGAGAGACACAGAGAGAATCAATTTTTATTTAGTTTTTCACATGGCTTTCGTCGCTCTGAGACTTTATTGTGTATGCAGTGCTGGGGTTTGAACTCACCTACTTGCGCATGCCAGGCAAGCACCCTAACCACTGAGCCACCGCTCCAGCTCCAGGATGGAAATCTTTTTAAAAAAAACTAATCCATCCTAGAAAAGGAAGACATAGTAATAAAAATCATGCTCCAAAACTATGATTGATCCATCTGGCAAAACAACTGTATGGTCTTATCCATAGGCCAGAAGTCACTTGGCTAAAAACTCATAGTGGATATTTTTAACCTATGTGACAAAGTTTGTCTCCACTATTTACTGTTCTTCTATTTATTCCCTTATTCAAAATGTATCTAGGGAAGATTTTTTAAACCTATTTTATACATAAATAAGTACATGTTAATGGAGAGAATGAGGCAATTTGAATGTACATGAAATACACCTCAAAACTAGCATGACTAAAGCCAGTATTTATTGAAATAGCATACCACATTACTATATCTGCTTCTACTTCCCATTCCAAAGAAGCTTTCTCTGGCATTAATATTAGCATTTTATTGAAGAGACAATGAATGACATAGGGAACAAATACCATATTCATTTGGTTCCCCATTGTAACACCAGCACTTGACACAGTGCCTATTGCTTAATATATAGATGATCCTCAAGAAAATATTAAATGGCAGGACAAGTTTCTTAGTCATTTAGTCTTAAAACCTTGAAAACATGTGAGTCATGGTTAGCTGGCCTTAGTGATGAAAGACTTGGTTTCTCTTTCAGAGACTATCACTTCAAAGATGTGTTTTCTTGGGCAAATCAGTTACCCTCTGTTATGGTCTGGATGTAAGATGTCCCCCAAAAACTCATGTGTGAGACAGTGTTAAGCAGGCTTACAGATGAAATTATTGGGCTGTCAGATCCTTAACCCAATCAATGAATTAATCCCCCATGAGGATTAACTGGGTGGTGACCCAAGGCAGGTAGGGTATGGCTGGAGGGGGTGTGTCCTTGGGGCTGTGCCTTTGGGGTATGTATTTTGTATCCTGCACGTGGAGCCTCTCTCTGTTTCCTGAATGCAATGCCCTGAGCCACTTTCCTCAACCACACTCTTCCACCATGATGTTCTGCCTCACCTTGAGCCCCAAGGAATAGAGTCTGTTGCCTATGGACCGACACCTCTGAAGCCATGAGCTCCCAAATAAGCTTTTCCTCCTTTAAAATTATTCTTGTCAGGTATTTTAATCACAACAGCAAAAAAAGCTGACCAGAACACCCTCAATGGGTGTTCATACTTTACATGTATGAGGGATGAGGTCAACCAATTAGATACTTTGTTAGGATAATTCATTACTTAAAATATTAACTCTAAAGATTTATCTTCCTAAATGCCTCATATCTAGACAATAAATCGAGAAAGTTTATGTACAAAATGTTCTGTGCTTCCATCTTTTCTTTCCTATTCCATTGCCACTTCCCTTGGAGATGGGTTTCACAACCTCAGGTTTATGTGCGTGTATTTACATACACATGTATAAGCATACGTATGCATATACATATTTATAGTCATGTGCCATACAAGAAGGCTTGGCCAATGATGGATTACATGTTCAATGGTGGTCTCATAATATTATAATGGAGCTGAAAAACTCCTAATGTCTAGTATTTTTAAAATATCTTTTCTATGTGTAGATACTGAATACTTACTATTGTGTTACATTTGCCTACTTTAACTATACCTTCACACACACACTTGTAAAATATGTGTAAAATGACATGCTATACAAGCTATACAATATACCCTAGGTGTCGAGTAGGTTATATTACCTAGATTTGTGTAAGTATATTCAATGATGTTCATACAACCACAAAATCACTTAACAGTACACTTCTAAGAACATATTCTCATCAAGAGACACACACTTCATACATATTTCATGTAGTTATTTTGCTATTTTCTTCTTAAACCTTAGCTGATCATTTCATGTCCTCCTTAGTACACAGATGTCACATGACTCAGAAATCACAATTGTGATTTAAAAATTCACTTAAAAATTTACCTCCAAGTCACAAAAGGAGATCTCTCTAAATTGACTAATTATGATGTGTTCATCACTGTTATGTCTCTGTGTTCAGAGAAACATTTAAATATTATCCATATCTTTTTATATATATAATAAACTAATATTTATACGTATTACTTTTTAAAATATTTGCATTTCTATATTTTTTCCATTTTTTTCTGCCTATTCAAACAAATATTTGGCTCTGAGGCCCCATCATCAGCTGACGGATGTGATAGGAGAAAAATAGAAATAATTTTAATGGATTTTTCTTTTTAATAACCCTGGGTTGGAAGAAAGTGGTGCACAACACAGTATATAAGCCAGTGAGGGAGAACAGGATTTAGTTCCACCCCAAACACTC
This sequence comes from Aplodontia rufa, assembly GCA_004027875.1. Classification (NCBI taxonomy): domain Eukaryota; kingdom Metazoa; phylum Chordata; class Mammalia; order Rodentia; family Aplodontiidae; genus Aplodontia; species Aplodontia rufa. The sequence goes on from PVKS010010293.1 coordinate 41,904, forward strand.
ATTAGGACCAAAAGAGTAAAAACAAACAAAAAAAAAAACCCCATAACACATGTAGAACTACATAAAACTTAATTTTAAAGCTTTCAAACTTTGAAACAAAACGTTTTTATCCTTACATTTTGAAAATTTACCTTCATAATGACAAATGTGTTTGAAGTTAGTTTTTAAGCTTTTGAACATTCACAAAATACCAAATACAATTATATAAAATTTTATATATATTTGTTCATATGGCAATGGTATTTTTGATTAATGATAAATTTAAAACACAAAAGTTAGAAACTATTACATATTTTTTCATAAAATTTATTTTTCTTGCCTTATGCACAATAGCTATTTTAATCAAAATTTCTGTTGACATTAATTTAAAAATGAAACATAATTGTATTTGGTTTATTATATTTATGTAAATTTTCATTAAATTATAAACTTAAGCAATTGTAAAAAATTTAAGATAAATTTTTTATTAAAAAATGTGAACAGATACCTCCCCCCAAAATGACAAATAAGTATATGAAAAGATTTTAAGCATCGTATATCATTAAGGAATTACAAATTAAAATAACAATGAAATACTGATACACACTGATTAATCAAAGTATAGAACACTGATAACACAAAATGGTGAAGAAGATGTGGAGTAGTAAGAACTGTTATTTATTGGTGGGTATGCAAAATGATACAGCCACTTTTGAAGACAATGGTGATTTCTTACAAAACTAAACTTAGTCTTCTTATATCATCTGACCAAAAACTTGCACAAATGAACGGAGAGCTTATGTCTACTCAAACATCTGAACATGGATGTTTCTGGTGCTCTATTCATAATTGCCCAAATTTTGAAGCTATCAAGATGTCTTTCATTAGATGAATTAATACATAAGCTGTGACACATCTGGACAGTGGAATATTATTCAGCACTATAAAGAAATGAGCTACCAAGCCATGAAAACACATGGAGCAAACTTAAATGCATATTATGAAGTGAGAGAAATCTATCTGGAAAGGCTTCTTTCATACTGGAATCATATTTTATGATTACAAATATGTGACATTCTGGAAAAGGTAAAAGTATGCAGACAGTGAAAAATATCACTGCTTGCCATTAGTTAGAGAGGAGCTATGGACTGTCTAGATAGGGCACAGGAGATCTTAAGGGCAACAAAACCATTCTGCATGACACTGTAATGATAGATGCATGCCATATATTCATTGCAACACATAGGAGGTACAACAGCAAAAGTGAGTCATAATGTGAAGTGTGATCTTGGGGTGATTATGAGCCAATGTGTTTCATCAATTATAACAAATGTACCTCTCCACACTGGAATTTTGATAATGAATGAGGCTATGCATGTGTGAAGGCAGGGAGTATTGGAAAATTGCTCTACCTTCCTTTCACTTTTACTGTAAACCTAAAATTATTCTTTAAAAAAGCTCTAAAGAAATTGCTTTAAAAATATTTGCTAAATCATAAAAATATTTTCAAGAAGTTTTTTTCATAAATATTAAAAATTTTATATAAAATTAAAAATACAATGGCATCTGGAAAATATTACATTTTTACTAAAAGTATCTTTTCTACCTAATGTTTTAATATTTTAAAAAATTGATGAAAATACATGAAATGTTTTCATAAAATTACACCATTTACAATTCTAGCATTCTATTCCAATTAATTGTCAACATAAAAAATGCAATATGTCACTGCTTTTTGTATCTATTTTAGACCTATCTATGCAAAAGATGAAAGAGTAATATAAATTACTTAATATGATAGGATGTTCTTCAACCATTATGTACAAATGCTGTGAACATCAAACTGTTTCTTGAGACCTTCCCACTGGAACCACTAATTGTACAGTGAAGCCAGATAATTTGTTCAGACTCCTAGAAAGCAATGCCTGTTACTTCATTAGACAAGAGGCTATTTCAACCCAATGTGTTAGAGAAACAATTGTAAATCATTGTTTCATTTTTTAGCCACACATTTCCACTCTTCAAATTTTTCTGTACACCCAAAACAGTATCCATTTCTAACCAATAGTGGCATGACTCACAAGCTCCTCATCATTTGTACACATTCCCTTTTTCTTTCTAGAACACAGGGCTAGAAATGCAGAGAAAACGTTTCCTGGGCTTATAGGGTATTAGTCGAATGAATGTATGCTTTGTCTGTGATGTAGTTGTGTCTTTGTAATATGCTGATTCTAGCTCTTTTGGGAAAATACTCAGGAGTGAGATAGTTGGGTCATACAGTGGTTCCATCCCTAAATTTATGAGGAGTCTCCACACTACTGCTTTCCAGAGTGGCTGTACCAATCTGCAGTCCCAAAGACAGTGTGTTAGTGTTCCTTTCTCCCCCCATACCCTCCAACATCTGTTATTGTTTGTGTTCATCTTTGCTCTTCTGACTGGATGAGGTGAATTCTTAATGTTTTAATTTGCATCTTTCTGATCCCAGTGATTAAGCACACTTTCTCATACATTTATTGGCTTTTTGAACTTCCTCTGTTGAGAAGTTTCCATTTAGTCCCATAATCCATTTATTGATTAGATTGTTTATGGTTTGGATATTTAAGTTTTTTGAGTTCTTTTATATTCTGGATATTAGCCTCCATGGGAGATGTAACAGGCCATGATTTTCTTCCATTCTGTAGTTTCTTTCTTGATGTATTTGACTAATTCATTAGCTGTGACAGAACCTTCTTATTTTAATGACATCCCACTCTTGATTCATGGCCTTAATTCTTTCACTATAGGAGTCTTGTTAAGGAAGTAGTTGCCTATGCTGATGTGGTAGAGTATTGTTCCTCCTTTTTCTTCTAACAGTTTTAATGTTACTGGTTTAATTCCTAAATCTTTCAATTTGATTTTTGTGCAGGGTGAGATAAAAGAATCTAATTTCTCTTTTCTTCATATGACTATCCATTATGTCCAACACCATTTGTTGAATAGGATATATTTCCTCCAAGCTGTACTTTTGACCCTTTTGTTGAATATCAGATGGTTAAAGATTTGGGGGTTTGTCTCAGACACTTCTGTTCCATTGGTCTTCATACCTGTTTTGATACCAGTACTGTGTTGTTTTTGTAATTACAGTTCTATTGTACAGGTATTGTGATACATACTACTTTTTTTTTCTTAGTAAATTCTCTGGCTATTCTGAGTTTCTTAGTGTTCCAAATGAATTTGAGAATTGATTTTTTTTCTACATCTGTGAAGAATGACATTGGTATCTTGATGGGAATTACATTGAATCTGTACAGTGTTTTTGGCAGACTAGCCATTTTAATTATATTGACTCTAACTAAAAACATGGAATGTCTTTCCATCTTCTCATGTCTTCTTCAATTTCTTATTTTCAGTGTTCTATAGTTTTCATTGTAGAGATCTTTTCATTGTAGAGATCTTTTACTTCCTTTGTTAGATTAATTCCCAAGTATTTTATTCTTTTTGAGGTTATTGTGAATGGTATAGATTCCCTGATTTCTTCTTTAGCCAAATTACTGTTGGTGTATATGAAAGCTATTGATTTCTGGGCATTGATCTTGTATCCTGTCACTTTGCTAAATCCATTTATGAGCTCTAGAAGTTTTCTGATTGAGTCTTGTGGGTCTTCTAGATATACTATATAATACTGTCAGTAAATTAAAGATAGTTTAACATTCTCTTTTCATATTTGGATTGCTTAAATTTCCTTCTCTTGTCTGATTGATGTGACTAGGATTTTGAGGACTCTATTGAATAAAAGTGGTGAGAGTAGAAAAGCTTGTCTTATTCCCAAGTATAGTGGGAATGCTTTAAGTTTTTCTCTATTTAGCATAATGTTGGCTGATGGCTTGTCATAAATGGCCCTTACAAGGCCGAGGTAAGTTCCTTTGATACTTGTCTCCTCCAAAAATTTGAGCATAAATAGATGTTAGATTTTTCAAAAGCATTTTCTGCATCAATTGAGATGATCATATGGTTTTTGCCTTTAATTCTGTTTAAGTGATGTGTCACATTTATTGATTTGTGTATGTATGTTGCATCAGTCCTGCATTCCTAGAATGAAATCTACTTGACCATGATGTATTATCTTTTTAATGTATTGTTGAATCAGTTTGCTAGCATTTTATTTAGGATTTTTGTATCTATGTTCATCAGGGATATTGGTTTGTAGTTTTCTTTTCTTGATGTGCCTTTGTTGAGTTTTGGTAGCAGGGTTATGGTTGCCTCATAAAAAGTGTTTGGGAGAGTTTCCTCCTTTTCAGTTTCTTGGAATAGCTTAATAAACAGAGGTGTTAGTTCTTTTGTAAAGCCCTGGTAAAGAATTCTGTAAAGAATTCTGCTGAGAATCCACTAGGCCCTGGGATTTTCTTTTTTGGAAGGCTTTTAATTGCTGTTTCAATTTCACAATGTGATATTTGTATGTTTAGGTTTTCAATATCTTCCTGTCTCAATCTGGGAATGTCATATGTGGGTAGGAATTATTCATGTCTTCCAGGTTATCCAATTTGGTGGAGTATAGTTTTTCAAAATAGATTCTATAATCTGGATTTCAGATGGGTCAGTGGTGATATCTCCATTTTCCTTTCTGATTTTGTTAATTTGCTTCATTTTGATATTTCTTTTGGTGAGATAGGCTAGGGGTCTATCAATTTTATTTATTTTTTCAAAGAACAAACTATTTTTATTGATTCTTTGTATTATTTTTCTCTATTTCATTGATTTTGGCTCTGATCTTGATAGTTTCCTTTCCTCTACTGGATTTGGGATTCAGTAGCTCTTCATTTTGTAGGGATTTGAGGTGAAACATAAACTTATTTATTTGTGATTTCTCAAAATTTTTGATGAAGGTACTCAGGGCTATAAATTTCCTTCTTAAGAATGCTTTCATATTGTACCAGAAATTTCAATATGTTGTGTCTTCATTCTCATTCATTCATTTCCAAGAATTTCTTGATTTCTGCTCTCATATCCTCCTTGATCCATTTGTCATTTAAAGAGGGTATTATTCAATCTCCTTGTATTTATGTGCTTTCTGATATTTTTCTTGCTGTTAATTGCTTGGCTTATGTCATTATGATCTAACAGGATACATGGACTATATCAACATTTTTATATTTGCTAATATTTCTTTTCTGAACTAGAATATGATCTATTTTGGAGAAGGATCCACATGCTGCTGAGAAGAAGGTGAATTCAGCTGATTTGGGGTGGAATATTCTATAGATATCTGTTAAGTCCATTTGAATCATAGAGTTGTTTAGGCTGGAGATATCCTTCTTGATTTTTTGCTTAGATGATTGTTTAATTTGTAATAGTCATGTATTAAAGTCCCCCATGTTACTGTTTTGGGATCTATAAGTGATCTGAAGTCATACAGTATTTTTTCCACATATTTGGAAGCATTGGTGCTTGAGGCATAAATGCTTACTATGGTGAAGTCTTCTTGATGTACAGTTACTTTTATTAAGATATAGTGAGGTCTTCATTGTCTCTTTTGACTAGTTTTTGGTTGAAATTTACTTTGTCAGATACAACTAATGCAACATTGGCTTGTTTTCATGAGCCATAAGCCTGGTAGATTTTTTTCCCATTCTTTTACCATCAATCTTTGGCTCTTTGGCTGTGAGATGCATCTCTTGTAAACAGCATATTGTTGGATTCTGTTTGATCCAGTCTGTTAATCTGTTTTTTGATTGGGGCATTGAGACCATTCATGTTCAGTATTTGAATAGGTATGCAGTTGTGGTTCACTGCCATCTTGATTTCTTGGTGTATTTTGTGTTGACTTGGTTATCTTTTAGTATAGTGCTCTTTTATTGTGTTTCCTATGTTTGTGTGTTTTGGAAATTGTTTGCTTGTTCCTCTTTTTGGAGTTTGTCTTTAAGTATGTGCTATAGTGCTGCTTCTCTGTTTATGAATATTTCAAGTATGTTCTTATAATGAAATGTTTTTATTTCCCTTTTGAATTTGAAGCTGAATTTTGCTGGCTATAGTAATCTTTGTTGAAAATTTTGTTCTTTCAAGGATTGAAATGTCTTGTTCCAGGTTCTTCTTGCTTTCAGAGTCTGAGATGAGAAATCAGAAGTGATCCTTATTGGTTTCTCTCTGAATGTGACTTAGTGTCTCTCTCTTGCAACTTTTAATAATCTATCCTTGATTTCTCTGTTATACATTTTGAATATGATGTGTCTTGATGAATTTCTCATTTGATTAGGTCTGTTGAGTGTCCTGTACACTTCCTGGATAAGAATGTGTGACTCATTTCTGATATGGGAGAAATTTTCTTTAACATTCCATTTAGAATGTTCCTTTTTTTTTTTTAAGAGAGAAGGACAGTGAGGGGGTGGGGAGAGAGAGAATCAATTTTTATTGAGTTTTTCACATGGCTTTCGTTACTGCAACTTAGTTGTGTACGTGGGTGCTAGGGTTTAAACCCATGTACTTGCACATGCCAGGCAAGCGCCGTAACCGCCAAGCCACTGCTCCTGCCCTAGAATGTTCTTTATACATTTGTTTGAATTTCAATCTTTTCTTCTATTCCAGTTACTCTCATAGTATTTCTTATGATTTCATCCCAGACTCCTTGACTGTTTTGATCATGCTCTGTAATTTTCTTTTCTTTTCTGTCTTCAGTGCATTCAAGCTTACTCACCCTATCCTCATTATCAGAAGTTCTTTCTTCAAGGGCTTAAATAGTATTTTTTACAGAAATTAATCTATTATTAAATTCTTCCATTGAGCCTTTGATTTGGTTGACTGAGAGTTTCAAGTCTAAAGCTTGTTTTTCAGTGTATCAATTTCTTTGTTAAAGAAGTTTTTCACCACCTGTGTTTGCTCTCTTGTTTCCTTCCTTAGAACTTCTTTTAGGTCTTTGATTGTTTTGGTAATCATATCATTGATAGTTTTTTTTTTTTTTTAGGTTTTCATCCCATTGCCTATCTGTGACTCCATGGTTGAGAGGTTGTTGGTTTGAGGCAAAGCTTTCCTATCCTGATTCCTCATTTTTGTAGAATTTCCTGTTGGACCTTGAATTGAACTAAATTCTTTCTCACTTTATTTTGTGTGTGAGTCTTTGTGTATAATTAAATTGCTTGTTCTTCAGTTTTTATTGAATGTGAAGTACAGGTTGGTACCAGGGAGCAGATTGGGAGTTTTGGTCTACTCCCTTACTTGAGCTGGGGTTCTGTCAGGATAGTTGAGTTCAATAGCAGGTTACCTAAGTGGAGAACTTTTTTTGACCTTTATAATATGCAGTGTCTCCTGAGATAAGGAAAAACAATCAAAATGAACATCAAATGAATACCATACCCCACAATATATTACTTTGTTCCTTCTGTAATTATTACAATGATAATTACTGTTTCTTAGAGAAATAGTATGTTTAGCAATTACCTTCTGCAAGGAAAAAGATGTAAAATTAAAGAAGAAAGAAAAATAAAGAGAAAATCTGAAGAGAAGAACAAAGGAAGAAAGGGATGCAACACATATCTAAATATCTAAAGAAGAAAAATAGAGAAGGAAAAAAATCTTAAAGTAAATAAGAAAAAAATATATATTCACACTGTGATCCCTGAGGATATCTTGTTATATATTGGGGGCAAATGATTAGTGTCCAATTGAGATTTGTTAGTGGAAACAGCCAGAAGTGCTCACAAGGTAGAAGGTTTACAGGCATGGATATTTCTTTTTCCTTTTTCCTTTTTTTTTTTTTTTTTTTTTTTTTTGAGAGAGGGACAATGAGAGAAAGAGAAAAAAAAAACAATTTTACTTAATTTTTCATGTGCTTTTCATTGGTCAGACACTTTGTTGTGTACATCATGCTGGGGTTTGCACTGTCATACTCACACATGCCAGGCAGGTGCCGCAACTGCTGAGCCACCTTTCCAGCCCAAGGCATGGCTATTTCTTTACAATTCCTTTTTGGATTTTAATATGCAGTTACAATGGAGAACCTCTGGACTAAAACAACACTGGACATCTTGACAAAGATTCCTAGGCCCATACCACAAAAACAGCAGAGGGTAGCCAGAATTGAAGAAATGCACTGAGCTAGACTATAGAAATAAAATGCTTACTTTGGAGCCACTTTTAAGACACTGACCTTGCATACAACCCTCAGGAGTAACACAACCATAGAAAAAGACAAACCCGCAATGCAGGGAATGGAAAATTCAATGAGATGTCCTGGTGAGATGAGAGCTTTCAGTGAAAATGAAGTCAAAAAAAGAGAAAGAACTTACACTTTTTTGCATACCTGGAAGATTTTGTGGATAATATTCATGGCTTGTTCTTTAGTCACTATAATTGCACTTGCCACATTATTCATGAAAACATTCATTTGTTGTCTCATCCACTAATTTGGCAGTACTTTAAGGATAAACACCACACAGTCAGTACAACATTAACATATGTCTTCAGCTCCTAAAACCACACTAGCACTTCAAAAAATGTCCATTACACTGATTTGGATTGGTGGAGGGGTCAACTAACTTCAAAGCTTTTAGAAATGAACTCCATACTGGAGGTTAATTGATTAATGAGAACTTTTGCCCAGAGAAAAATGCTAAAAACAAGTAACTCAAAAGATATTTAGACTCTTGGTTATCTAAAATCACAGTCACTAGCTCTATACAGAAGAAATCAAAATCTTTGTACACACATCATATGGTGGGTTGATCATGTTCATAGCAATCACACAATGGATAGAACCTAAAGACCAAGGGTCAAATCCAAAAAGAGAAAGTCATCACAGGCAAAATATGTTTTTGAGCCTAACCAAATAATTCAGACAGGGTAGTAAACTGGAGTAGGAACCAAGGCACTGAACTTGAAGTCCACTTACACAAATTGGTCAAAATCTATGAAATAATGGAATCTGAAACTCAGGGTTCCTCCTAGACAAACTAGGTGTTGGGTCCATAGGAACAAGCTGACTGCTGGTCCTCAAACACAGAAAGAGGAAGAAGTCTCATTTTCTCTGCCTCTGCAGGGTATTTTCTTTCCTTCTTCTGATCATTTTCCATCAACACTATCATTTTTATATATATCTCTGATAGACCTTGCTATAGTTTAGATATAAGGTGTCTCCCAAAAGCTCATATATGACACAACACAAAATTTTTCAGAAGTAAATGATTAGATCATCAGAGGTGTGTGCTAATCAGTGGATTAATTCACTGATATGGATTAACTGAGAAGTAACTGTAGACAGGAAGGTCGTAGCTGCAGGAAGCATGATACTGGGAGTATGCCTTTGGAGTTTATCTTTTTGTCCCTTGTGGGTAGAGTTATCTTTCTCAGGTTCATGGTTGCCACATCCTGAGCTGTGTTCCTCCACCACACCCTTCCATCATAATGTTCTCCCACACCTTAGGCCTAGAGCTATGGAGTCAGCTGACCATGGACTGAATGTCTGAAACCATGAGCCAAAATAAACTTTTCCTCCTATTCATTGTTCTTGTCAGGTCATTTGGTCACAGAGAAGCTAAGCTGACTGAAATAGACCATCACCAATTCTGTTTCTAATGGAAACCGGGTGCTCTTTATAGAGGTTGGGATAAGATAGCAGTGATCAATATTTCTTACTCAGAGGCCATCCACATCATGTGTGATTTTCATGTCTCTTTCAAGACTGAACAAATGACAAAGGCAAAGTATTGGTGTTAACGATGGTCATAAAGTATTTAATCGAACTTGTTTCATTTCTAGATAAAAGAAGTCAAATTACATTTTGAGTTCTGTTTTCAACTAATTCCTTGGGTCTCAAGTAAACCAAATTTCCTAAGACAGGGAAGATTCAATATTCTACCCATATAGGGTATGTCTCTTGCAGCTGGCGATTTGCAAACCCTGACAATACAAGCAGCTTGGCAAGGGCAATTTCAAAATGAGGAGGCAATGAGGTCACCAGGTACAGGCATTCTGTAAAGTTATTTTCACTAATGGCCTTCATTGTTTTCCTTTTATTGCATCAACTCTCTCTACAAGCTAAATCTGGGAGCCTCCACCTTGAAGAACAGCTGCCCACCAGCTGAACATTTTCTCAGGCACTTGCTTTTACTAGTGGCTCTCTCCTATACGATTCAATGTCAATGTGATGCTTTATATATCCTTCCTTCCAAAAATTTGTCAAAACCTTTGCTGTGCTGTTGTTGCTCATTCCTCTTGTTTTCAGCACTTTCATTAATGAATCACTCATTCTCTTTCTTTGACATCTTGAAGAGAAATTCCAGCAAAAACTCTCACTAGATGTACTATTTTATTTTATTTTATAAAGTATTTTAACACAACCTGAAGATAAATTCTTTTCACCTTTTTTTTACTATCAATAAGCATGCCCAGCTAAACCACAGCACCCCCAAAGCCTTATACTCTTTCAAAAACTCTCTCAAAAATGAATAAAAAGTATAGATTGAGATAGCAAGCATAAGTCTTGAAGAGTAAAAGGACTTGATAATTGGATAAGACTGAGGAGTTGAGTGAGTCTCTGCTTATTAATAAAAAATTTAAGCTAATGGTTTGAGGGAACCAGTAAATATATGAGAATATGAACTTTTTCATACGGTTAAGGTGGGCATATCAAAAAGTTAAGTCCCTTGATATAAACATGTCATATTAATATTATTAAATCCCATAAAAACCATAACAACAAAGTATTATTTTCCTAACATCTCAAATGAGAAAACTGAGCCAGTGATGCTAAGTAATTTACCCAAGGTCCACTACAGGAAACTGGTTTAGGAGGGATTTGACCCTGTACAAATATGACTAACATTTCCACTTCATTACTATAATATAGTAAAATATGTATTTGGTCTGTGTTCACTTTCCTGTCACAGAGATCCCAAAACCCTTGTAAATTTTTTTTGCAGGGGAATGATGAAGGTAATAGAAACTTTTACAAAGGGCTCCTAAATGCCTTAGAATATCCTAGGTGACAGGAACCTTTCTTGTAACTCTTGGTGATCTCCTGTGCAATTGTAGGATGGGACAGGTCGCCAAAATATCAAATCGTAATTGGAACTTTGAGGAGGGAGCACCACTATATCCATCCTTAGTGAAATGGGAGCAATGACTGTTGATTGAACTAATAATCAGTTATACCTGTGTGACAAAACCTTCATAACAATCTCTGAACTACCAAATCTGTAGGGCTTCAGGGTTGGTGAACATGTCCATGTGCTCAGAGTGGGGCCCACTTCTACTTTAGTAGGACAGAAGCTCCTGTGCTCTCCACCCTTCCAGACCTTGTGCTACATATCTATCAGGCTATTTAGTTTTATATTTTATAATAAACTGGTAAACATAAGTAAATGTTTCTCCTCTGAGTTTTCTGAGCCATTCCAACAAATCGTTGAATTTGAGTAAACTGTTGTGAGAACTCCCAACTTTATAGCCACATTGGAAAGAAGTGTGAGTATCCTTAAAATCCATAACTTGTTGCTGGAGTATAAAGTAAGGGTAGTCGTATTGGACTGAGTCCTTAAACTTTTGAAATCTAACACTAACTCCCAGCAGTTAGTTTCAGAACTGAGTGAAACCATAGAACACCCATTTGGTGTCCACAGAGTTGGAAAATTGGTTATTGTCTAGAACAAACTCCACACATTTGGTGTCATAAGTGTTGTGAATACAGAAACTATTCCTTTCATTGTATTTGCCCCCCAGTAACAAAACAAAGTGGGGTAGGCTCAAACACATAAAGGAAGAATAAAAATAAGACATCCAGACCATGGAGGAAAATGAAAGTCAGCATGCAGTGGGCAGAGCTGGGATGAGTTTCTATCAGAAATAGCCCACATTTTCTATGTTCCTGGAGGAATCTGAAACCCCTGTGAGGAAATCTACTAGGATCTATGTGTGTTACTTAAAAACCATGAAGAAGAAGTGCTATGATACACTTGGCCCAGGACATAACCTTTCACAAGCAAACACAACAAACACTCACAGTAAAGTATAAGGTGGTGAAGATGTGACAGTAGCTATTTAATAAGGGTAACTGCAGTTATAATTCCAGTTCATTTGTTGCAATTGCTTACAGATGTATCTAAGGAAGTCACTCACATCTCATGGATAACTTTTCATTTCCACTAATCAAAAGAGCAAATTATTATTGAGTACTTAACATTTGAAACATACTAGATCAGACACCAGAGAATATGCTTTGCAGGAGTTTGCTACCATTTTTTTCTAAATTTTATTGAGTTGTGTTGTTGTACAATCATAAATGCATATGCAGTAACAATATGATATATCCCTGATTCTAATCCAGAATCACCCCCACATCACCCACACCCCAGTCTCTTGATTCTTCTAGATTCCCAACAGATATGTCTCTCTCCCCCTCTCTCTCTACATATGTGTGTGTGTGTGTATTATTGTGCATTTTCCAGAATTAAATGATTGCATAAGTATTATGTGGCTTCTCATGGGAATAAAGAGTAAGCTACATTATTAATTCCTGCCTGAGATGTCTCCTTTCATCCCTCCCTACCTCCTGTCTCTTTCCTCCCCAACTGCTACATATCTATGGTTCCCCTATATTATGTATTGCTTCAACTTTAGTGATTCTAGTACATGAGCTTGACCTTTCACCCAAGCCTGGGTTTTGCTCTAGCCTCAACAGATGAGGGAAAATACTTGACCCTTGAATCTCTGTGTTTGGCTAATTTCACTCAGCATGATTTCTTCTATTGCCAACCATTTACCTTCAAATGCTGTATGTAATATAGTTGCTTCCAATAGTTGAGTAGAGCTCCATTGTATGTTTTTGGTGTATATGTATATACCACAGCTTTTGGATTAATTCATCCAGTAAAGGGCATCATCTGGGTTGGTTCTAAAATTTAGCTATTGTAAATTGAACTGCTGCGAACATTGATTTTGCAGTGTCACTGTAATCTGCTGATTCTAGCTCTTCTGGGAAAATACCTAGAGGAGAGATACATGGGTCATACAGTGGAACCATCCCTAATTTTCTGAGGAGTCTCCATACTGCTTTCCTATCTTAAGAAAGAATTTAGAAAGATCAAAATATAAAAGATGACAAGATCACACTTTAATGGTAAGAAATATACATACACATCACTGTGTAGTGACATATGAAAGCAATGAGTTGACTGAGGAATTAGTTGAGTTCACTGTTGGTAGTTCATCCTCTACCTGTCCAACATAAACCTTAGGGGACTAATTTATTGGGACTTTGATTAATTTTTAAAAGGTAAAGCATGTAAAAAAGTTATACTTTCCAATTCATCTTACTTTCATCATCAGTGTTAAGGACTTTTTATCATATTTTATTATATTCTCCTTTTATCAGTCCTTCCCATTTCTCACTCTTCCAAACTTGCATCCAAGTATTATTATTTAGATGTACTGTCTCCTTGGAAATTGAAGAATATCTTTTATATGTGTTTTGAATTTGCACAAGTCATAGTATTGTATATTGTGCTCTTTACTATTTTCATCATCCACTTTTTTTTGATGTTGGATTATTCCATACTGTCAAAGATCAATCTAAGCTCATTGCTGCAAACCACTCAGTGCTCCTGAATTCTAACATATACATACTCCTCATTTTGCAAGAGAGTTTCCTCTGACTGCTTATAATGTTCTGCAATTATAAGCAGAGCTGCTATGAAAATCCTCCATCAAATTCTAAGATTGTTCATGAGTTGGGCTACAGGGTCCAGGTATGGTTATTTTACTAAGTACTATCAGCTTCTCTTAAGCATATGCATAGCATTTTACATTCCTACTAGCCATACATGTACATTCCTCTTCCTCCTGCCTTCTAACTTCTGTTAATTTGGTGGTTACAAAGTTGTATTTCACTATTTTAATTCTCATTTATATAATTAGTAGTGAGTTTGAGAATTAATTTACTTAAGTGAATTGTCCTTTCAAATACTATATTTATTTTTATACATTTTCAGTCATTTTTATGTCTTAAATATTTTTTAAACACTTCTCACTGTTAGAATATTGAAACTTCCTCTAAGATATTGTATTAGACAAAGGACTTCCTTAGTCTGTTGTTTTTGTTTTTATGTCTGTTTTTATGTGCAGTGTTTTTTGGTGCTTCTTAAAAAAAAAAATCCTTTCCTAATTCAAGACAGAGCATGATAGTCTATAGTCTCCTACTTTCCTACTTTCCCTTCCTCATATTGCTTTTTTTTCTCTAATACCTAGACTTGTTAAATACCTACTTTGCCAAGATGGGCTATTAAAATTCAGCTTCATCACTGACTGTCATCATTGCATAAACTAAGTGGATTCTTAACACCAGATTATAAGGAGATAATTTCACAATGAAGAACAGTCAGTTACAATTGAATAAATTCAGTACCATGAAAAACATGTTTGCTTCTTTTTCTTATTTCATAGCATTCTAGTTCATGGACCAACTGTTAGCATCCACTAAATTAGGGCACTTCCTCTCAGAGAACAGAGATGTGGTTGAGGGGAACTGCCTGCAAAGTAGTGGAAACCTCACAAATTTAGTCAAGCACATCTTTGGTGTCCTGATATTCCTTCAGGGAATGGATCAGAGTAAGCTCCAGGCAGCAGCTGATAGGTTTTCTAATGCTACAAATTAGACCAGTGTCTTCTGGGGTTGTATAAACATTGAATCCTACTCATTTTACTTCATGAAATATGTCTTACACAGAATATTTTTGAGAATTATCATGCTGTGTGTACATAAATGGTTTGTTGATTTTACTGTATGCACTGCATTGGTATACCAGTGTTCATCCATTCAACAATTGGTGGATATTTGGCTCTTTGCCTTTACAGGGCTACTACAATATAAATAAAGCGGCTATGAGCTTTACATGTAAGTGTGTGGATTTAGACTTTCATTCCTCTTGGGTAAATGGCTAAAAGTTGATTTTCTGGGTTTTATGGTAAGTATCTGCCAATTTCTTAAATGGTTGTACCATTGTACATTACAACCAATAATACATGAACATTGTAGTTGCTCTCAATGGTAGTAAGTATTTTTTGTTTGTGTCTTTGTTGGTTTATTTGCTTGTTTGTTTTGAGACAAGATCTGGCTGTGTTGCCCAGGTTGCTCTCAAACCTGTGAGTTCAAGTGATTCTCCTGCCTCAATCTGCCAAGTAGTGAGGGTTATGTGCACACGCCACTGAGCATTTTTAATTTTAAATATTCCAATGGGTCTGTATTATATTTCATTGTGGATTCGCTAGTATTTCCCTAAAGAATAATCATTTATATTATTTTTTTCATATGCATATTGTCTATTCATGTATTTTAGGAGAGTGTTCACACCTTCTGGCTGTTTTTGAAATTGAGTTGTTTTATTATTGAGTTTTAAGAGTTCTTTACATATTCTGTTTATGTCTTTTTTGAGACAGATCTATAAAGAATATCTCTTTCCAGTTAATGCTTGCCTTTTCAATTTCTTAATTGTATCTTAGGATCAAGTTTGATTTATCTTTTTTAATAGCTCATGCTTAACTGTTTCCTAACTAAGAAATCTTTGCCAAAAACAATGACTTTACTATTTTTCTCCAAAGTTTTTCCCTAGGAACTTTAAATTTTAACTTTTATTTGGAGGTGTATGATCAGTTTTAAGTTCATTCCAATTTGTGGAATGAGATGCAGAAAGTAGTTTATTCTTTTCTATAACATAACCAGATCCTTCTCCTATTAAATAAACTTAACACCTTTATTGGAGGGTACTAATTCATTTTGGTTATTTCTGGACTTCCCTTTATTCCATTGATCTATGTGTAGATCCTGATATAAATACCAAATTGATTTGTTTACCATATCTTTTAAGTTTGCAATCACACTTCATGAATCTTCCATACTTGTTTTTTAAAAATGTTTCACATGGTAAAGTTTCATTGAATTTAACATAAGTTTTACAAATTGCTCATTGATTTCAACAATAGAAACTTTAGATTAAAAGTGGGATTATATTGAATCTAGAAATCTTTTGGAAGAAAATTAAAGAGTGTGTATTTCTATATTTATTTAGATATTTTAAAAATTAAGCAGAATATTGAGGTTTTAAGGATATATATATCTTCACATATTCTATGAAATATATCTCCAAATTATTTCATAATTTTGGATGCTACTGTAAATGGTATTTATTTACATTTCTATTTGTAATTATTATCCATTTGTTAGTATTTAGAAATACAATTGATTTTTGTGTATCTACATTTTCATGTATTTCAATTAATTTTTGTATATGCAGGGGTCTTATTTGTCCATTTAAATTAATTTTTGTATGTTCAGGAGCCTTATTTGTCCACCTCATGGATCATTTATCTTAATATTTCTTTTTTATAATATAAGCCCTTAATGTTATAAACTTTTTTGAGCCTTGTTCTACTTGCATTGCATGTTTTAATATATTTTCATTTTATTTTTCTTCATTTACAACTATTTCATATTTTTCCTTTTGATTTATTTTTGATCTATGATTAAATTAAATGTTATTTATCTTTCAAATATCTGTAGATTTTCCAGTTTTCTTTATTTTTTTGTTCATTTCTTTTTTTTCATTCCAAATATCATATATATTTTTAAGTAGCATACAATCCCCTAACACTGAAATCTGAACCTCGTGAAGAAACATTTTAGCATCCACCCATTCACATTAAATTTTAATAACAGCAGATATTATTATAGGTCTGTTTGGAATATGTAGTTGTTTCCATATCAAATTAATTAATATATTTTCTATTTATGCTTCATATCTGAAGACTGATAGTTCCCTTTTTTTAAAAATTTTTTATTTTTGAACAACCTTACAAGATTTTAACAAAATAATATAAAATGTGTATAAAATGTATATATATTCTGGATATATTGCAATTATCCCCAGGAGTGTCCCCCCAATTACCCTCCCTTATCCCTCCCTTCCCCTTCCCATTATAACTCTAAAAATAGTATTAGAGTGTTAAGCATTACATCTTATCTGAATTTAACTCATGTTACTAGACCAACTTTCTCATTGTCCAGGGTCTAGACCCCACCTCCACAAATGAGTGGAGACAGTCGACCCTTAGATCTCTGGGTTAAGCTGATTTTACTCAACATGATCTCTTCCATAGCCATCCATTTACCTTTTAAAATTCCATTTTGGTAAGTAAGCATTGTATCATTCAAACTGCGAATAGTTTTATGTTACTTTACTAACATAGGAAATCTTTTATCCTCTATTAAATGTTATTCTCCACAAAGGTGCTGCTTTTTTTGTTAAGTGATCCTAACTATTCACAGTTCTCATTACTCTTGAAAATATGTTACTATCTATAATTTCTATTAATCTCTGATTAGTGATTTAGTTTCATAAGTTAACCTTTTGTCTAACAAATAGTAAACCCTTATTTATAAGAATTTGTGAACTCAATTTTGTGTCATGCCAAGAAGTTACAGGCATGGAGTACTATTACAACATAGTGCAGATGTGATTGGAGTAGGAGTCTACTAGTCGAAAAGAAGGAGAACATACATGATCCTGTGAGTTCTCATTATTCCTTATCTTAGGCAGTACAAATTTGGACTGCATGTACCAGGGCCAATGCTCTAGCAGAAAGGAACCCTGTTCAATGCAATGTTGTAGACATTTATGAGATAAAGGCTAGGAAGCTTTATGTCATTTTCAAAGGGAAGCTCTATAGAGATAGCACTTTCAAAAAGGGGGACCTTTGTAACTCAGTACCCACATCAACCTGTTCTTCCATTGAGCTAACTCAAACTTGCTGAGTCAGATATCAAATCTGCCACCAAAAGAAAGTAGGTATCCAAAGGTATCTAGAGCTTTACATCTTCTATTTAACATACAGATAATCTGAGAATGAGAGTAATTTAAATTATTTCTATTCCTTCATACTTCTTACTTTTTTTCCTGTCTGATTTTTGCCAGTTCCAAAAGTACTATATGAAACACAGTGATGCTAATATATATCTTTAATAGTACTCATAAACTCAGGGAAAAATGTATATAAAGACTCCACATTACGTATTTCCTGTTTTTATAATATTTTCTGTATAAGAGTAAGAAAGTTTCCTATTGATACTGCCTCACTAAGGATGGTCCACGCTGTATTTAATGAAATAATTATGGAACTTATTTTCCAATGAACCATAAATGTGTTTTTCCATACTTAAGTCAAAATATCCCTCATTACTAGAATTAGCCCTATTTGATTGTGATATACTTTAAACAACTAAGTGAAGAGATCAAAAATTAAAGGTTATATTTCTTAAGCTAAATGCTTTTAAATATTTTCTTATATTTGTTTATATGTGAAATCACATATAATTTTGTGTGTCAGAACTATCATTTTCTGCTTTAAAAATCAAGGCTATTGAAGAATTAAATAAAATATGAGTATTGTCTCATAGTTGTTTAAAAACAATTAGTCTGGGCTGGTTAAAGGTGTAGCTCAGTGGTAAAGTGCTTGCCTAACATGCACAAGTGCCTGGATTTGATCCCCAGCACTGCAAAAACAAAACCAACATCAACAACAAAAAAAGTAGACAAATATGAAAAATAATCTATATTACAAATCTCTAACAATAATTAGAACCAAATTAAAGAACAGTAAAAAACAAACGGATTAACTTAATACCAATGCCTATCATGACACTATTACCATAACAAAAAGAAAAAGTCTAGCCCTTTCAGAGGTTCAGTTTAAATAATAATAACAACAATAATAAAAAGTTTCTACACTTCTTGAAGAAAACCAATTGTTGTAACACATATCGCAAAGAAAGAGATGCAGGGACATGAAAAAGTGATCTCAGGCTCCC
>PVKS010010294.1:0-31361 GCA_004027875.1 Aplodontia rufa
GAGGGGGGAATGATTGGGTTATAAAAATCTTATACCAATTAGCAAGTTGATCCCCTGATAAGGATCAACTGGCAACTGAAGGCAGGTAGGGTGTGGCTGGAGGAGGTGGGTCATTGGGGGTGTGCCTTTGGGGCTATTTTGTATCTGGTGTGGAGTTCTTGCTCCTGCTTCCTGGAGTCATGCCTTCCACCATGATATTCTGCCTCACCTTGAGCTTGGAGGAATGGAGCCAGCCTTCTGTGAACTGAGACCTCTGAAACCATGAACCCTAAACAAACTTTTCCTTCTCAAATTCTTGTCAGGTCCTTTAGACACAGCAAGGCAAAACTGACTAAAACAAAATCATTCTTTCTTTTTTGTGTAATAACACAATTCTGCTTCCAAATAATACGTCTTTGAATACATTCATTCAGCTTCTTTTCCTGATTCAAAATTCTCTGCACTTTAACCCTTGAGCTGTGAATTTTGAGGTATGGATTCAGGTTGGTTAAGAAAGGCCCAACATCCAACAAGCAGAAAAACATTAAGGGTAGCTTATTTTCCTAAGTATGCCGGTGGTTTGTACATTTAGATTCCTCCTTAAATCACCAGTGCCATTAGGAAATGAAAATTGATAGTCTCCCTCTCTCCAAACAGAAGTCCTGAGAACAGCACATTGAGGGGTGAGTCGTGGTTTTTGATCTTCCGTGGCAAGTTCTGTGGTGTAGATAATTACTTTGCTGCTGGCAAGCTTTTGCTTCACTTTTGGGGATCAATTTCTAGTGATTTTTTAAATATTGCCCCCAGCATTACACTCTGTGTGTGGTCACCTGTTCAAGATCACCATGGTAAGGATAATTTGAAGCATGATCCTGGCTTTGGAGCACAATATTTAAAGTCCCTAGCCAATATATGCAACATACTTCCATTGGCTGCTACTTTTTAGCCATTGCTTTTATTTTATTTATTTATTTTATACTTTAAAAAATTTTTCATTGTATCCACACTTGCTTTTTGCAATTCTTGTAACAATTTTATCTTTATTTCTGTATTATATGTTTTTATCTACTTGTGAAGCCAGGATGTTGCCTATTGTATTCACCTATGTAGACTAGACTCAGCAACTTTTTGATATTTAGTAGGTGTTCAATAACATTGCTAAATGGATAATCACAAGAGTATACCTGAAGGAAGAAAGAGAACTTCTTGGTGATGGGAGTAGGCAAAGTTGGCAAAGGGATTACATTGTAAAGAATGTTGATGCTAGAAAAAGGTGACAAAATCAACAGTGAAAAGTTACTATATTGACTGTATTAGTGAGAACAAATTTTAAGCAGAAAGAGTATGGAGAGTGTTGAGAATAGTACTGATGTCATATATTGGAGGTGATGAGAAATTCATCTATTTCAAGGAAAAGAAGTCTAGGTGCATATAAAACACACTGTGTTAACTACAGCTATTTTGTTTCAGCATTGAATCAGCAATGGAAGGTTTGGGCTGTAATTTCACATATCTTCCTATTTACTGTATTATCTTGCTATGTTTTATCCTTGAGTGGTGATCAGTAGATCCTTTTGGAATATTCACTACCTGAAGGAAGGAAGAATTGCAAAAAATTTTTCACCAAAGAGAACAGCTTAATTTTATTTTATCTTAATATATGTGTGAATTATGATTATTAAGGGCATGCTATATATCATGTAGTTCCTCAAATTATTAAATGTTTCCTTATATTTGTGTCAGGCTACTTCCAGTCTACTGGACTTTCAGTTCATTCTTAGAAGAGAGATGACTAGTATCATCATTCAAAATATATAAGCATGTATATATGTATACATATATATATCTATATATACACATACACACAGAAACATATATATATATACACACACACACATATATATATATTTCACATATATATTTAAAATATCCTAAAATTTCTACTGATTCTAAATAATTCATTCTATCCTGCAAATATGTCTTCTGATTATGAGCTTGTATAGTCTAATCAGGCTAAAAACTGTTATTTTCATTCGAAGGACACAATATATATGTACAATTTCACAAATACATTGGCTGAGTATAATTGAGTGATAGTATGTTTCAAATATGCTGCAAGAACCTCTCTGAGGTATATTGCTATATCCTTACACTTGTGGAAAATCCCACTGGGATTTGAATCTAGGTTCCTTTGAGTCCAAAATCTTGCTCATGCTGTCACACACTGTCTCCAATTCAAAGGACTAGGAGTACAAAGCTCAGCAAATTAAATAGAGATCTTGGGATACAAAATTAATTGGAACACACAGAATTTTGATTTTCCTCTTGATTAGGCTAACATGTGCATCCTTCCCACTTGCTACTGTGTGCTCTGACATGTAGATATAAAATTGTGCTTTTTTTGTTGTAGCACAATAAGTATACACAAGAGAACTCCTACTTTTTGTGGTAAAGAAAAAGTAAAGCAATTTTATGTCTACATGTTCTGATCTTTCAGAATACACAATAGTGAGTGAGGTGAGCATGCACATTAGTCTAATTAAATTAAAATCACACTTTTCACCAATAATGATATAGGAAATAATATATAATGTTGCATGATAAAGGAGGGTATTATATATAAATGCAGATTGTGTATATGACAGCATTTTAATCAGATTCAGTAATGGTCACTGCTCTAATGAACAACCCCTAAATTTCAATTTCCATTGCTTAACACAATAAAGACTGATTATTTTGCTCACCACATAATCATATGCAAAGTGGTAGCATTTATGGATTTCTTTCTGACACTCACAAGCTCAGGATATTGTTTCAAGAGTTCTCTGTGGTCCTATGGCTAGAATATGGGGAAGAAAGAAATAGAGCAGATAGGATTCTGTCTTAACTGCTTTGGTCCAGAAAAGACACATTTCTTTTGCTCAGGTCCCACAGACAAAAGCTAGGCAGTGGTTCTCTATCTTTTTAAATGCAAGAAGTTAAGCAATGTAGGGTTTTTTATTTATTTATTTAAAAATTTTTTAAGGAATTGAGTTATTGTACAATCATAAATGCATATAAAGTAACAATATGATGTGTATATGTTCTTAAAGCAGAATTACCTGCTAGATCTCTCCCTAATCTCCTTCCCTCTACACTCCCTCACCTTCCCCCTTCACCTCCCCCTGCTACATATCTGTGATTGCCCTAGATAATGTGTTACTAACCTTTGCTGGATCTAATATATGAGGTTGACTACCTTTCACACAGGCCTGGGTTTAGCTCCAGCCTCCACAAATGAGTGAAAACATTTGACCCTTGACTCTCTGGGTTTGGCTAACTTTGCTCAGCATGGTTTCTTCCATTGTCATCCATTGCAATGTAGTTTTATAAGTACCAGGAACACCTCTACCAAACTAATTGGAGGAAAATTCACAAAATTATCAGTATGACTAGTGAGGTTACTCATGACTTTTATTTTCAACTTTGTGCTATGGAGTCTTTCCTGAGAATACTAAGTTCACAATTAGATGTTAACTACAAAAATTAAAGCTTGAAGTGCTGTGGGAAGGTTGGCTGCTGATCTTCCTGTAGGAGGTGCAGATAGCTTGGGATGCTCAGCACATTTCATTGTGGACTTATAACTCAATAGGGTCCTCAGGTGTTCACCAAAGTGATAAGAAAACAGGCTGAGCATTGCACAGAGGCTCTTTCTCTATGCATGAGTGGTTTGGATGTAACATCTATCATTGCTGATCACTTGGATTGCTTTGGCTGATCTGGCTGGCTTAGAGGATTTTCCATTCTTCCTTTGCTGCTCCCTGTTTTCTTTCCAAAAGTCTCCCTCTATCAGAAGACACTACTTTTAACTAGCAGGAGTAAGAGCATGACCAGCCAAAATTTGTCTCTTTTCACAATGTATAATAAAGCTTTTCTTCAGCAAAACTACTCGGACATGGAGATATAGGTGGAAAATTTGTCTTATGCAAAGTAGATGAAGTCTATTTGATTATTTAATAAGAATTAATATAGCTAGATCTATGCAGTCATGCAGCATGTTCACTGCCCTTCTCAAAGATCACTGGGTGGAAGTGAAAAAAGAAATCAACACTGCGAGAAGACTATGACACCTCCTACCCCACACCTTTGATTCCACTTTTTATCTCTGACCTCTACTCATTGGACAATGTACTCTAGAGTCACAATTTTGTTGCCAGGATTCTTTTCAACACTCACCTTTGGCTTCAAATTTAAGTCTTTCATTTCCTTGCTCCAAACTTACTTTCTGCTTTATTGTGTACCACTTTCTTGTACTTGTTAAGAAGTCCACCATGGCCATTTAATATTTAAAGGCCAGGATCATTTTGCAGGTTTTAGTTTAAAGGTAACCATAGCACACACTACCATTCATTATTAACAGCAGAGATGCACTGTATGTTCTTGGGAATCTTCTTTCCTTTCAATGTTAGTTTTATCAGAGTGCTGCTGTCACTAGAATTCAACTCTGACGTTGCTGTGGCATGTGGACACACTAATGCATTAGCCATGGATCTAGAATGATGTAAACTGTTCTTGTGGGTGGAGGTGACCATGCTAAAACGAGAGATGAAGCCAGAAAGTGACAGGCCTCGGAAAGTCCGATTTCGGATTGCATCATCCCACAGTGGACGAGTTCTGAAGGAGGTTTATGAAGATGGACAACCATCTGGCTCTCTGGATTCTGAACGTGCCAGTATTTGTGGGATAGACGGACTGAGTGATTCCGATGGACAGCAAAATGGCCACATAGGATCGGAAGGTGATGAGCAAGAGAATGATCAGGATAACTTGCTGGTGCTAGCGAGGGCTGCCAGTGAGAAGGGTTTTGGTACAAGAAGAGTCAACATTTTAAGCAAAAATGGCACAGTGAGAGGCGTCAAATACAAAGTGAGTGCTGGCCAAGCTCTATTTAACAATTTGACCAAAGTATTACAGGTAAGTCATTACACTTTCCTCCTGAGCTTTGTTCCTAACTGACATCTGAACACCTCTCAGTTCTACAGTTTAAAGCAAGCCTCTTATCCGTGACTCCTCCATACTTCACGAAACACTCCCCACCTAAGATGCTGTCTCCACAGCCACTGATTAAAAACAGGGTCATTGTTTTTGGCAAGGCAGAGTGAGTCCTCAAAGCCAAGTTTCTTGCATATATATGGGCTCTTCTTCCACTGTGTAAGGACTAAAACTGTATCTCTATTTCTTAGCCAAGAAAGGAGATAGACTATAGTGTTCAAAATATTTCAGCAAAACTTAGAAATTAATTTCTTCCTGGTTTGTCATTCTTAAATCACCAGTGTAGCATTTTCTATCACCTGTGTAGAAAAGGCTGAATGCTTGAGTTCAGTGGGATCGGATTTGATGGATATGTCATGAAGATGTGAACACTGAGACTTCTTCCTATTCCTGAGGGAGCTGCAGGTTTTATCTGAGGTCCATTTCTTCACTCTTTGCCCATAATAACTCTGGAGCAGCATTTGAGAAGCTAGACATCTCTAAGTGTACAGCCTAACATCCAGATTTTAAGACAAAAACATGGTCCTTAAATTGTGATCAATTCTTCAGGTTAATACAGGGATATATTATTCAGATTCTAAAGCCTTTGACAAGGATTTAATCATAAGTGTTTGAAACTGCCTCAGAGTATTGGTAAAATGGTATTTTTTCCCCTTAAAAACAGACACCATTCCTTCAGGAATGGAATTTATAATCACTAATATTAAGATAGCAAACCAATAGTTTTCACTGCAATTCTATATTATATTATTCTCAATATTTAAATGAAATGATCTTTTGTGGTAAATCATTCAATGCCTCTACATTATATAGAGATATGAGTAGTTGTAAAGAATTTCAATAAAAGCTACTCATATATATTTTATTTCAAAGTAAGTATTTGAAAAGATCAACTCATGTGGATTTAAAAGCAAATTTAAGTTTTAAAGAAAGGAAAAAAGCATTTAAGACCAGAGGTTCTTTTTATGTATAAAACTTACCCATGAAGGATCTTATAGGTTAGGGTAGGGATAGGGACAAAAGTCAGAAACTGATGACAGTTTTATTAGGTTAGGCAGCAATCTTGTAATCCTCAAAATGTGACTGTTAGTTTAAGATAATCTTAGTGGAATGAGTTTCACCTAATGTGAAAATTAGTATTGTGATTGTATAGGTTAGGAATCCTTGTAACAATTGAGTTTTTAATGTTTGCACTCAATTTGATTAATTTATCTCATCATCGTTGGAGTTACTTTGTGGTTTGGAGGGTGGTTTATAAAACTGCTCTATCATTTTTAGTACTTTGATTTGAATTTGCTTATTTAAATATCCCAAGAAAAGTATGATTCATGAATAAATATCGTAAATCTTAGAAACATACAAAGGGAAAACCTATTCTCTTTCCTATGTGTTTGACCTGATACTGCTATAAATTTACAAATAAGAAACGAGTGGAATTACAAAGTCAAAATTTCAATACTAGATTAGATTACAGTATTTACTTGCATATTTTCTATGCAAAGTTCTGTCACCTTTTTATGAGAACAAGTCCAATAAAACTTTCGTTTTCTAATAATTAAACAATTCCATTTACCCATGGCCTGAAAAGGGAAATAATAGTTACTGGTAGAGGTCCCTCAAAATCTTTGACATTTAATCAGTTTTTTTCTTCCATTCTTAATAATGTGGTTATAAACCAGCATGGTTAGGTAATCACAAATTTTGGCCATCATACTTATTTCATCACCACTAACACCAACACCATCATCAAATGGATGTTCTCTGATCTCTTGGACAAAAAGTAAGTTGAAGGAGCTCCTACACTTGGATCAGGAATGCCAGTGGCACTTTTCAAAAGACTCCATTCAGATAGTTGTCTGTGCAAACAGCTCCTTTGGAGTTGTGCAACACAACCTAAACAATATTGTATAGGGAACTGATTTGAATGCTTGTCACTTGCTAAGGGATGTGTTTGCCAGAAGAGGGTAACCTATGTTCCAGGTATTTGTTTTAGGATGACTGGATAGTAAAAGCAGAAGCTAACCATTCAATTATTCCCACACCCTCTACCAGCTATGACTCTTTACCCGGATCACTCAAACTTAACTGAATATAACTGTACCTTAACAGTCTCCAGGATGAAATTGTGTGCAGTTGGTATCTTAGATGTCTGATTAGGGTTCCAATGCATGGTCAATCTTATTGAAAAGGAAATGTTATTGAAGAGTCTGACTTTTTCTTCTGCTTTTAAGTTATAACATTTTAAAGTACTCAATTTGAAACTTGAGAGGAAGCATTCACTATAAATAAAATCTTTTGAGGACCCTGGAAATCATTTCACTTCCTATTAGTTTCCCACTGTGTTATTTCTGTCTCATAAAACAAGACTTGTGCCTTGCAAACATTTCCACTGTGTTGGAAATAATCATTGAAATGATTTGTTTTAAAACATATTTTTACTTGTGAATAGTACTTATTAAGAAAGTTGTCTATAAAAAGGGTATTGGAATCAATTTCTGTTTTACTTGCCAATTAATTTACCCTGTAGAATCCTGAGTGAGGATGCAGAATATTAATTAAGGTTTTAAGGGTAGTGATGGGACCAGAAGGCAAAGAAAATGGTCACCTGGTTGCTATCGAAGTATACTATATGTTGTAATTATTTGTAGTTTGTTGGTGAAACACTCAAGGGCTTCCAGCTTGTCTAGATTATGGCTCTTCAGATGGGGTTGAACTTTCCATCTCTCTTAGAAATAAATGAATACAAAGTCCAGCAGAGGCTAATTTGAAAATCTGAAAACCTAGAGTCCATTTGCAATCTGGAAATACATATTTCTTAGAAGCTGTTTAGATTATTCTCACATGGACTAAAGTTAGAAAATTATTTGATCTGGAGCATAAAAGGAAATTCCACCCAGTTCCCTAGGGCAAAATAATATTCCTTAATGCTCTTTACGCCATTGCTGTTTAATAAGGAGAAAGAAGAAGATATTCATTGATCTGTGATTTGTTCTTTGGATCTGGTCAGATCCCTAGAAGGACATTTTGTAAGCCAAAGATGAATGTGGGTTAACCTGACAGTCATGTTTCCTATTAATATCCTAATTTATCAAGTAGTTGATTTGGGAACAGGCCCAAAATTTTACTTGTACACTTTGATGTAAGTGCTCCATCACAGTGTTTTTGAAAAAAATTTTACTTTAAGGATATTTCTATCTGCATAAACAATTTTACTTCTAATTATCAGAAAATTTAAGAAAAAAGTATATTCTTCTTAAAATTAATGTCTGTTATATTATGCAAAACAAATTACAAAACCATCATATAGCTCAAAGACTGCATTACCCAGTTTGCATGACTGAATGTGAAATGCACATTGTTCTTAAAAGCCACAGATTTCTAATGTCTCTTAGGGTGGATCGATGATGCAGATAATTAAGGTCATTTATTTTTGTTAATTTATTTTTATAGGATTAAATTTCAGATAGTAATCTTTTCTTGACCTTATCATTAAACTATATGAGTATACTCTGTTAGAATCTTCTACTGTAATTTCATAATTTTAATTTTCTTTCCTCCAAATTTAAAATTACTGTATTAGAGAAAAATAAATGCAAAGAAGGAAAATGATTATAATACATAGTCCATTTCGATAGCTCCTTTCTACAAATTCAAACATACAGCATCTATTTGTGTATGTATATGCATACCTCTGATTAGCGTGGTTGCGTATGAGCATTCTAACACTTCAAGATAAATAAATTTAAAATAACAACATGCTTGCCAAGCAATTTTCATTTTGCACATGGCTATCACATACATGATTTTTCTTAAGTGTACACAAATTTTTGTGAAATAAGCAGAAAAGTTCTTATAATGCGTATTTTTGATAACTGTCAGAGAAATCAAACACCTTGAGCTTTGATTTTTGTTATTTTGACTTTTTATTTTTTTTAATTTTTTTTTAAAGAGAGAGGGACAGTGAGAGAGAGAGAGAAACAATTTTTATTTAGTTTTTCATGTGCCTTTTGTTGCTCCAAGACTTCGTTGGGTACGTGGTGCTGGGGTTTGAACTTTCGTATTCGAGCATGCCAGGCAAGTGCCGTAACCGCTGAGCCACCGCTCCAGCCCCTATTTTGACTTTTTAATAAGAATAACACAAGCAAAAGTTCTCACATTTACCTTTTTAAATGTTATCATGACAAATATGAATATTTATTTGACTAAACCATATCACGTTCTGAATTATCTGGTATTCTGAAATTTCAACATTTTTTGGCAGGTATTAAAATGTACCATTTGTTTCGCATTTGATCTTCACCTTGGGAAGTATTTTCTGAAGAGTTTAAAGCATCTATTCAGTTTTAAATAGTATTACAAAAGCTTATCAAGGCATTATTTCTTTACATTATGTAGTTAGATCGTCAGAGTTTGGTGGACAATGGGAGAGGATGAGTTGGTTACCTCAATAGGACAGTTGCTTAGCCTTGCTCAGTGACTCAGGGTGCATGGTACAAGAAGTTTCTGGAGTGTTTCTCATCCATCTCTGTTCACTGAAGCTACTTCTGGTGATAGAATAATATTCCAGGAAGAACAAAGTGACTCCTTGGATCCTGATACTTTATTTGAACCACTCTGTAAAAACAATAACAATAATAGTAAACATTGACTAAATAATTTCACTGTTCACATCATTATATGTATTGACATATTTATTCCTCAGAGCAACTGCATGTACCAGGTAGTATTATTATTAATTAATTAGTTATAATTTGAACTCATTCTCTGCATAAGAAATATTGTCGTAGAATTTCCAATATCATCTACCAGAGAAACTTTTTATGTAATTTTCTCTTGAAACAAATAACTATTAATGAAAATATTGTCTTTTGAATTATCAGGAAGTAGTCAGAAACTCTAGAATTTTTGATAAAATTCCAAATGATGCTATACTAGGAACCCAGATGACTTGTTATCCAAAAAGAAAAGAAAAAACACATTGGTGCTACCAATAAGTTATTTGTACAAATAAAGAATTATGAACTGATAGACCTTAGAGTCCTGCCGCCACCTTCCACATACCAGTCCTTTGCTATTAAGCTCTGATGTTGAGCAGGGTCTGAGCAAGTGTACTTTGAGCTAGTGAACTTAATGAAATGCACTTAGATGCTGCTTATTCCCCTCCCCCATCTCTTTTGGATTTAGAGATTCCCATATTGGTAAGGACTAGAGTTTTCATTGTGAATTGTTACCAGTTTAGTTCATTCCATTCCTCCATATTTCTCTAATCATTTAACAATCATTTACTGCATTTATTGTAGAGACTATGGATCAGACATTGTTAGATAACATGAGAAATAAAACCCACTTCTTCCCTTTGTAGAATATTCAACAGCATGTTGTGAATGGCTGTATAAAGCAGTTTCTGAAAGAATTCAGGTATGAACTTCACTTTGCTGTCCATCTCCTAAACATTCTGTTTTCTTTTTCATTAATGACCTCTGCTACTCATTTTTCATTTCTCCAGTATTTTTATTTTTCTTCTTTTAGTTTTTCTCTTATTAGCCCATTATTTTATTGGATCTTTTCCTTTATCTCTCTCTTGCTTTCTTAGTTCTGTCTCACCCCCGAAAGGCATTCTGTAGAATTAAGGACTCTTATCTTGATCCTGCCAATCTCCAGAAGTCAATAACAATTACTGACCATGAACACTGACTTACCCAAGTTCTATGAAAACTTAATGACTATCTAAGCTGGAATCTCTCATCTTCCTCTATCAGAACTCTTGTATCATCATGGTATTTTAATTTGTGCAAACTTGGTTTTAATTGCCTGAGATTAATCATACGAGTCTACCTGAACTCTGACATCAGAACAACATGCTGAGCAAACTCCTGGTTTGCACAAGCTGACTTGCAACCACCTAATTAACTCTTATGGGCATTGCATGGTTTACCACATGATTAGGAAATTAGCACCTGAGGCTTTCAAACTATTTAATTAAAAACAACTTTAATTTGTATTTTTTTAAAAAAGAGAAGGACAGAGAGAGAGAGAGAGACAGACAGACAGATAGAATCAATTTTTATTGAGTTTTTCACATGGCTTTCATTGCTCTGACACTTAGTTGTGTACGTGGGTGCTGGGGTTTGAACCCATGTATTCGCGCATGCCAGGCAAGCTCCAAAAAACAACTGTATTAAGATATCATTCATATATTGTTTAATTTTTCCATTTACAGCATACAATCCAACAGTTTTTAGTGTGTTTCTGAGTTGTGCAACCACCACCATAATCAATTTGAGAATCTTTGTCATCCAAAACAGGAACTCCATAACCATTTCTAGTTATTCTCAACTTCTTTCCCCTCTCCCCACCTGTCCTCTTCCCACAACATCCTCCAGCCGCACACGCTTACTGTTTTCTGTCTCCATTTATTTACCTGTTCTGATCATTTAAAAGATTTTCCTCCTAACTATAATTATATATCCCTCAACTAACATTTTCCCCTCCTCCCATCCCTGCTAATCACCCACATGTCTGGTAACTGGTATTCTACTCTCTTCTTCTAAGAGATCAATTTTTTATATTTCACATGTGAGTGAAGTCATGTGGTGTTTGTCTTTTCCTGCCTGACTCAATTTCACTTAATAAAATGGTTTCGGGTTCATCTATGTCATTGCAAATGACAAGTTTACTTTCTTTTTATGGCTGAATAGTATTCCATTGTGCATAAATCCTGAATTTTATTTATTCATTCATGTACTGATGGAAACTTAGATTGAGTCCATGTTTTGGTCATTATGAATAATGGTATAATAAACAAGATAGTATAGATATCTCCATGTGCATGTAGTTGAGAAGACTCTGCATCTGTAGCTGTTGGATGAAAGATTCTGTATGTGTCTATTAAGTTCATTTGGTCTACAGTGTAGTTTAAATCTGATGTTTTGTTGTTGAGTTTCTCTCTGATGATCTGTCCATTGCTGAAAGTGGTCTGTTGAAGTCCTCTGTTACTATTACATTGCAGTGTATCTCTTCCTTAATCTAGGAACATTTGCTCAAATACTGGGTTCATATATACTTCTACAGTTGTCATACATCCTCTGTCTGAATTGACCCCTTCATCATTATATGGATCTTCTTTGTCTCATTTTACAGTTTTTGTCTTAAAACCCATTTTATCTGATATAAGTGTAGTTACTGCTGCTATCTGTTGGCTTCCATTTGTACAGAGTATGTTTTTCATCCCTTTATTTTCAGTCTACATATGTCCTTACAGGCTAAGTGACTTTCTTATTCACAGCACATGGTTAGGTCTTATATTTTAATCCGTTCAGCTGCTCTTTGTCTTAATCCACTTATATTCAAAGTAGTTATCAAGGATAAGAAGTTACTACTTTCATTTTGTTCACTGTTTTCTGGTTGCTTATAAGTTCTCTTTCTTACTGTTTTTCCTTGGGACTAATGATTTTCTCTAACAATATGTTTTCATTCATTGTCTATTCCTTTTTAGTGTGTATATTATAAGTTTTTGGTTTGGGGTTACTATGAAGCGTACAAGCAAGGTATTTTAAGCTGATAGCAAGTTTTATTAAAGAAAAAAACTTCTTTTATACTTTTATTCTATTGCTTCCTCTACATTATGAATTTTTGGTGTCATAATTTATACATTTTTTATATTATATATCCCTTAACAAATACTCGTTGGTATTATTTTTAGTAGTTTCCCTTTTAACCTTCATAATGGAGTTATAAGTGATTTACATACCACTATTACAATATTACAGAACTCTAAGTTTGAGTGCTTACTTTTACCTGTGGGTTTATACTTTTGGATGATTTCAAGTTATTCATCAGCAACCTTTTCTTTGAGCTTGAGGATCCCTGTAGGATTTCTTATGAGATAGGCCTGGTGGTAAAAGATTCTGAATTTTTATCTCCACGAATTCTAAAACACAGTATTCTTAGTTGGCAGTTTGTGTTTCATCTTTTAGCCCTTTCATTATATCTTCTGGCTCTTTCTAGACTTGTAAGGTATCTGCTGAGAAGTCTGCGGCTAGGCATATTGAATTTCCTTATATATTCTTTGCCTTTTTCTCCTGCTGCTTTCATGATCCTCTCTTGGTCTTTGCTCTTTGGTAGTTTGATTATGATATGGCTTCTGGTGGACTAATTATGATTGGTATCCTTTTACCTGTACCTGGATATTTATATCTTTCTCCAGGTTTGAGACGTTTCTGCTATTATTTCTTTAAATAAGCTTCCTACTCCTCTTTCTCTACCACCTTTTGAATGCTATTGATTTGCATGTTTGTTTTTTTTTTCTTTTTTTAAAGAGAGAAGGACAGTGTGTGAGAGAGAGATAAAAACACAGAGAGAGAGAGAGAATCAATTTTTATTGAGTTTTCCACAAGGCTTTCGTTGCTCTGACAGTTGTGTACGTGCGTGCTGTGATTTGAACTTGTGTACTCGCGTATGATGGGCAAGCACTGTAACCATCGAGCCACCACTCCAGCCCTGCATGTTTGTTCTTAAGATGCTAACCCATAAGTCCCATAATCTTTCTTCATTCCTTTTCATTTTCTTTCCTTTTTCTCTTCTGATTGGATAATTTCACATGTCTTGGGTTGCAACCAGCCGGCCCATCCAGAATCCCAGGCTAGATTAACTAGTAAAGGTCTGTCAACTCCAAAGAACACCTGCAAGCGCTGGATGGGGTCACCATCTCATCAAATGTGCAGACATCAACGTAAGGACGCAAAGATCATGAAAAATCAGAGGAATATGATACCACCAAAAGAATCTAATGAAGCTCCAGTGATGGACCCAGAAGAAAAAGAGATCTATGAAATGACTGACAAAGAATTCAGAATAATCCTCCTAAAGAAGTTCAGAGAATTACAAGAAACTACGGACAGAAAATTAAATGAATTTTGGGAAACAATTCGTGTACGACATGAGACATTCGACAAAGAAATAGAAATCAGAAAATTTCAAATAAAAATCCTAGAGATGAGGAATACAATAACTGAACTGACAAACTCAACAGCAGGCTTCAATAGCAGACTTAATAAAGCAGAGGAAAGAATCAATGAGCTTGAAGATGGGACATTTGCTTCCAAACTTTAAAAAAACAACTCAACACAGGATAAGACAAAGCCTTTCAGTGGCTTGAATGTGCTGGCAGAGTTGCTGACATTTTCTCTGAAACTCTGCGCTTTAATTTTGTATACAAGTAACTTAGACATTTCATGATTTATAAACTGACACTCTGTATGTCAGTTCTTCAATCATTATTGCCTAGAAGAGATTTACAAAATTACAATCTGAATAAAATGTCATCCGTAAATTTTTTAAAGGAATTTTTATTTACATGCACAAACATATTCAACTAAGATTTGAGACCTTTGTGTCAATTTATTTTTTCTAATAATTAATTATCTCACATAATTGCTGGTGATTTTTTTAAAATTCTTCTGTAGTAGTAGTATACATTTACATGCCTTTGCTAAGGCCACCTGAGGAGAAAATGTACTTCCACATTGTTTGACACAGCTTGGCCTCATGACTTCCCTTGCTGATGAGATGAGAATAGATTTGACACAAAGGGAAGCCTGAAGTGAACGTGTGTGGTTGGATTTGCCCCTCTTCACTCCTTCCATTAAAGAAGGAGCATGAAAAAGGTATGCCATGGAAGGTATACTGGTCTCAAAAGCACGAAAGGCACAGAATGGACCTGTATCCAAATGACAGTTTGAAGTCAAATCCCACATAGCTCAGTGTAGATCAGCCTAGCTCAGCCAGATGCTAGCTGAACTTCAGATTCCTGTGTGAGCAATAAATGCTGAATATTTTATTTTGCTCAGTTTTGGTGGTTTGCTAAGCAGCAGAAGTAAACTAACTACACAGTCCAAGATACTGAGTAACTTGCTCAAAGTTATATTGATAGCAAGTGCACACCACTTATATTAATGGTAACTATCTGCACATTTAACTTCAAAGGTTGGGCCACCCATTCAATCTATGCTAAACCTCTGCAGTTTCTCTGTTAAGGTCTTATTTAGATTCTGGTGGTGATTTCTTAGGGCAAAGGATTTGGCAGGGAAAAGCGTTAAATCTCCTTGCTTCGTTCTGGATATTGAATGCACTGGAACTGATCATACTAGCATAGAGGAAAGGGAATTTATTATCTGTGTCTATTAATGTAACTTAAGATTAAATTCATATTTTTGGTGGCCACTTCACACTGCTGTGATGTTGGCTTGTGACTTTTAAAAATATTCTTTCTTGGTGATATGATTCATGAGGTTAAAACTTTCAGTCAGATAAAATATCTATTTTTTTAAAGAAAGAGGGACAATGAGAGAGTAGTGAGAGAGAGAGAGAGAGAGACAGACAGACAGAGAAAGAGAGACAGAGAGAGAGAGAGAGAGGGAAAGAGAGAAGTAATTTTTTATCAAGTTTTTCATGTGACTTTCGTTCCTCTGACACTTTATTGTGTACGTGGTGCTGGGTCTGTAACAGCCAAGCCACTGCTCCAGCCCTAAAATACCTATTTTTGAGTTCATACAATTGATTTGCCATTTTATTTTCTATATGTATAGGACTCTACATTAACAAAATTAATTTTATCATAGTTCAGACTAATAAAGTCTTCTGGGATTCTCATCTTGTTTATACCTGTATCTTAGTACCGTATGGAGTCAATTGAATATGGCTTTGATTATGTCAAGTTATGAGTGTGAAAGAATAAACACCATGAGTCAAAAGAAATTAATTTAATGGAAAGTAAACATGCCTCATGAGGAGACAAATGTTTTTTAGTAACTATTAGATATTTATAAGCTTGAACCGGTTGTTTTAGGTAAAGAGGAGAGGTGATTGATACAAAAATCCTTGTGACAGACTACATCAGCCTTAAAGGGCCCCATCAGTTCCCCCCTTTTAAAAAACATCTCATATACATTACTTGTACATATCATGCCAGAATTTTTGCTCAGAATGGGAGTCATTTGTCCTAAAGGTGTACATATCCTTGCTATGATTTGAAAGTGTCCACCTAAAGTTCGCATATTGGAAACTTAATTCCTTAGTATGGTGGTGTTGGGAGATGAGGCCTATGGGAGGTGTTTGAATCATGATAGAGCTCTAATGAATGGATGAATCCTTTTTCTTGGGACAGGTTAACCATCACAGGATTCAGCCTGCTTTTCTCTTGCATGCATATGATTTCTCTCCCTTTACAACTTCCACAATGTTAAGAAGCAGAACGAGGCCCTCACCAGATAAGGTCACCTAATCTTGGACTACCCAGCCCCAAGAACCATGTAGCTAAAGAAGCTTATTTCTTTTGTAAAGTATCCACTCTAAAGTATGTGTTATAAAAACAGACAACGGAACAAGATAGAAAATAAGCATTGAGAAAAGGGGCTGTTGCTACAGATATACCTGAAAATGTGAAAGTGGTTTTGGAATTGGGTTGTGGGTAAAGGATGGAAGAATTTTTAAATGAATGCTAGAAAAGGTAGAGAATGCCATGAATGAAGCTTCAACAGCAGTTCTGGTGAGAGCGCGGAAGAAGGCAAAAGACTAAAAAAAATCTAGAACCCCTTAATCGACCATGATCAGAACATTGATAGACATATGGAGAGTTAAGGCTGTTTCAATAAGGGCTCAGATGGAAATAAAGAATATATTATTGGGAACTAGAATAAAGTCCATCATTCCTGTGAAGTTTCAAAGAACTTGACTGACCTATGCACTTGCCTGAGGGGTTTATGGGAAGCAGAGCTTAAAAGTGATCAAAAAGGATGTCTGGCAGAAAGATATCTAATTAGGAAAGTGCTTAAAGAACTGTGTGGTTCCTTTTTACTCCATACAGCGAGGTAAGAGAGTAAAAAGGAATTATTTTAAGGCATGAGAGAAGATGAAAGTAAAATCTGGAAAATTCACAGCCTGTTCATGTAAAGAAGGAAAGTAGTATTCAGGAGAACAAAACTAGTCTGTGGCTAAAAATAATGTTACTAAAGAGATTAACATGAATAGAAGGGAGCTAGGTGCTAGTCATCAAGACAATGGGAAAACGGCCCAGAGGTATTCAGTGTACTTCCAGGATGCCCCTCCCATTTCACCGCAGTACTCTTGAGGGGCAGAGTGTGTTCAGAGGATCCTCCATAGACTCACTCACTGCCCAGGGTCATCTCAGGGTTCTGATGTCTGCATTCTGGTACAGTGCTGGTTAGCCTGAGCAGCCACAGGTGTGATTTGTGCTACTGTACTGGAGGGTGTAAGCCATAAATTCTGCAGTGTTCATGAGTTGCTCAATCTGTAGTCATAGAATTCAAGAGCTAGAGAAGAGTAATTTCCTCCCGCTAGGTTTCTGAGGACATTGTACTAAAGACTGTAGGCCCAGGCAGAAACCTGTCACTGGGGCAGAGACACCACAGAGAGTGCTTGTCAGGGAAATGCCTAGTGGAATCATGGGAGTCCTGTCCCTACAACTATAGATCCAGTGGCACTGCTCAATGTCACACTGAGATGCTGTAGGTACTAGTGGGAAATGCTGACCCAGGAGAGCTGAAACTTGGACTGAGCCCAGCAAAGCCACAGGTGTGTGATTGCTCAAGTGTGCCTAGGGCATGTGATATGGAGCGAAAGATTAAACTCTAGCTATAAGACTTAATGTCTGCTGTCACATCTTTTCAGAATTGGAATGTCTGTTTTCTACCAGACCCACCATTGAATTTTGGAAGTAGACAGTTTGACTTGATTTTATAGGCTTGCAGCTGGATGGAATTTGCCTTGAGTCTCAGATGAGACTTTGGATGTAAGAATCTTGAATTGATACTGGAGTGAGTTAGGACTTTGGGACCATTGGAATGGAATGAATGTTTTGTGCACTGTGAGAAAGATAAGAACTTGGGAGTCAAGAGGAGCAATGCTGTGGTTTTAGCATGTCACCTCAAAGTTCATATGTTGGAACCTTAATTCCTCAGTGTGGGAGTGTTGGCAGGTGCATCTTAGTAGGAGGTATTTTGATTACGGAGTTGGAGCCATTCTCATGGGAATAGTTAGCTATTGCAGTCTGGTCACCTTTTATTCTTGCGTTCAGATGCCTGCTCTCCACTTTCAGCTTCTGCCATGTTATGAAACAGCTTGAAGCTCTCACCAAATTCAGCTATGTACCCTTGGACTTATTGGCCATGAACCTACATAAATGTATTTTCATTATAAATTACCCAGTCTCAGGTATTCTGTTACAGCTAT
Organism: Aplodontia rufa; assembly: GCA_004027875.1. Classification (NCBI taxonomy): domain Eukaryota; kingdom Metazoa; phylum Chordata; class Mammalia; order Rodentia; family Aplodontiidae; genus Aplodontia; species Aplodontia rufa. Next base: position 18,259 of record PVKS010010294.1, read on the forward strand.
AGAATATGGATTAAGACAATCCTAATTTCTACAATCTGAGGACAATAACTATTATCTCTGTGGAGCTCATAACTTGTTCTCATGACAATATCAATGTTGAGCCATTTGAGTTAATATTCAACAGTGGTGGTGGTGGTAGTGGGGTTCTAGAACTTATGGAGTTCTCTTTGCAATCCAGAGGAAGCACTAGGTATATTAAGGCTGAAAATTTACCCTTTCAGTGCCTTTTAACTCAGGCATAGTAATACAGTAATGCACATTTTTCAAATCAAGGAAGTACTGGAAAATCTACTGCAAGGATGCCATGTATAGACCTACATTCTTTTATTGAGGATAATGCCTTGTTTCTAAATAAATTAAGTAATATAAATTTGGAACACAACTTTATAGATTTCCTTGATTAATCCTCAAGTTTCAGGGCTCTTATTCTAATTTGGAATATATGTATGCATTTGGAATCTATGCATGTGTGTGTATATGTATATATGTATGCATATAGATATGCATATATGGATATATTATCGTATCTTTATAGCTTTTTTTCTTCTAAATTTATGCTTCCTTTAACATCCTCTTAGGCCAGTGTTTTCTGCCTCAGTTACTCACTCATTTACAAGTATTTGTACATTTCTATGAAGCATTTCTAGGAATGAAATTATACCCTCAAAGAAATGACTTGGTGGCGGAAGCTCCTGAGAAGTGAAACAGACTCCTTGAAACCTGTGTTGGAGGTCAGGTAGCTGCCTACTTGGCCTGATAAGAGTCCTTCCCTCTTCCCTTCCTTCTTTCTGTTGAAAATATAACTGTGATGCATAACTAACTACTGCAGGAAACATAATTTGCATGGATTTTTCTAAATCAGATTTAAAGTGGTTAGTGGCTCCTATTTGTAAGAGTGGATCAGAAGTTCTATATTAGTCATTATTCGCTCTCTTTTCCTCACTTATATTAACAGCAAGATATGCAGGCTAGTATGGGGTCAGAAAACTTGAGGATGGTCTGGGTCCGAGGATCCACCTGTGGCACTGCCCTTTCAGCTACCTAATGCTGCACCGATGCTGCAGGCAGCTGCCAGGACCCTCCATATATCTGCCCTTTCCCAGGATGCCTAACTTTTGTTTCTTCCTACTCTTGGATGCCCCAACTTCATTGCCTGTATGTCCAGGTTTATGAAAACTACTCTGTCAATTATTCCTAAGAACAAGAGTAAACCTAAGGCTTTAGGAACCAATGCCCCACTTGGAAAGAAAATAAAAATTTCACTATTCTCTAGTAGCACCTTAAATGATTAATGTACTCACTTTTCCTCCATTAATGAGTAAGAGAACTGTTCTCTGGAGGTAGATGACCTCAGACATAGTCTACTCTTTCGTAGGTGTCTATCTACAGAAATACATTTCTGCAAACTGTAGTTTTTGTATTGGTAAAAGGTAGATAATGATAGTGACTATTTCCTATGAAATACATGAGCAATGGCTACGTTAGCCTTTTGCCCAATGCGTAGTACACTGTATGTGCTCAATAATTCTTATTATTTTTATTATCTGTCTCCCACATTGTCAATAAGGTACTACTAAGCACACTATTGGACAAGGAGGGGACAAAGATGAATAAAGCATGATTTTTTTTCTCAGAGAATCTATGTTTGTTCTTAGGAAATACACAAACACAAATATGTAAAACATGATAAATATACAGAAGCTTGTTGGGGGATAGAGGCAGGATATCTGACCCAGTTCTGTGACTCTTACAGAGATCTTGTTCCCCTCTTGTAGCATCCGATAAACCTCAGACTGTACAAGAAGTCTTGGGGACTCCTTAAAAAGGCATGATAGTACTGAAGGCTTCTTGGCAGAACTACTTCCCTTTGGAAAGTCTGTGTTGCTGCCTCGAATCTTGACTCAGTTCCTGCCATGCAAATCTGTTTTCTTGAGGCCAATTTCCTTTTGAGATCCTGAGTTGGCTCTGGCTCCTACCTAGGCCTTTGTACTGCTTCGCTGAACTTTCACCTACCTTGTCTACTTGGCCAAGCGTTTGTCAGCCTGGCTCTGCAGCATTTGGCTCCAAACCTGTGTGCCTGTGTCTGAGTATTCATCTGACGCACTTGCCACCCTTCAGGATAGAGGCTGATTTGGTCTTTTCTATAGTGATAGCCTGAATTGATTTTTAATACCAGTTCAGGGAATACATTCTGCTACAAGCCATAGAGCATACTGCTAGACATGGCTTAAAACACACAGACTGCCTATTATTATGTAGGAAGGACATTCAGAAGAGGCAGTTGCTGAGGTTGTTTAGTGGCTACATAAGCTGATAAAGAACCCAGAGTTTTTCCTGCTCTTCTGCTCCAGCATCCTTTGCTTGCTTATAATATTGCTTCCGGGATTCAAATGGTTGTGACAGCTTAAAGGCACACCATAGTCAAAAAAAGAGGTGGAATAAGTGAATATTATATGTAAGTGTAATATTCTTATTGGAAAGGAAAAGAAAATTTCAGAAACTCTCCAGATGCATTAAATTACATTTATTCTCTTATATTTCATATGGCCACAATGTAAATTTATAGATAGGAATAATTATATCTGTTATATATGAATATGATATAATTTTACGTATAGATATAATACACATATATAAACCCATGAGAATTCAGCTGTGAAACTATGTGATTCTAGACTTTTCTTGGATGAATTTTTTATTACTGATTCAACCTCCCTGCTCATTATTGGCCATTTAAAATTTTTTTCTTACCTTTTATTTTAAAAAATTGATACTTTATTATTTTACATAATAGCAGGAATCATTATATCTTGTTCATACATGTACGTAACATAATTTGATCAATCCCATTCCCCAGGACCGTTCCTTTCCCACTCTTCCTCCCTTCCCCTGATCAACATGTTTTACTCTATGGATCTCCCTTCTATTATTTATTATTGTTTTTATTATTAGAATTTGTACATTATAAATGTTATAGTTTAGATAAGAGATATTACCCAAAAGCTCCTATATTAATGCAGGGATGTTCAGAGGTGAAATGATGTGCGTGTAAGGATTGTAACCTAAGCAGTCCATCCTAGTTTGAATGAGCAGGGTGGTAAATGTAGGTAAGGAGGTCATGCCTGGAGGAGGTGGGTCACCGGGGGCATGCCCTGGAAGGGTGCATTTTCCCTGTGGTTTCTTCTACCTCATTTTCTGCTTCCTGACCCTGTCATTAGCTGAGAAACTTTTTTCCATTCTACCCTTTCTCTATGACGCTGCCTCATCTTGGGTCCAGAGCAATGGAATTGGCCATCTGTGGGATGAGACCTCTGAAAGTGTAAGCCCCAAGAAACGTTCCATCCTCTGAGTTATTCTTGTCAGGTCTTTTGGTTACAGTGATAAAAAGGTAAGTAAAACAGAAATTGGTGGCAAAAAGTGGGGTTGTCCATGTGTCTAACCTGAACTGTGATTCAGAAGCTGGGTTTGCAGGAGGAATTTTGAAAAGTTTAGAGATACAACCTAGAAAAGCTTTAGAATGCTAAAAACTGAAATTAATGGTTGATTCTTCAGGGAGCTCCAAAGACCAGAATGTCAACAGGAAAGTGGACTGTGCCCATAAGGTTTCAGAGGAAAATGAGGATGCTACTGAAAACTGGAACAGAGGCCACTTATGTTATATTCTGGCAAAGAAATTGGTGAAATTTTGCCCATGTCCTGAGTCTTCGTGTGAGGCTTAAATTAGAAGTATTGAACTAATTAATCTGGTGAAGTGAATTTCTAGGCAATATAGCATTCACTCAGTGGCATGGATATTGCTGGCAGCTTTTATTCAGATTTACTGTGAGAATTCCAAGCAAAAAATAGAGCTAAAGGGTTCTAAAAACTTGCAGTTTGATCAAAAAAGTGCATGTAAAGCTGGGGCAAAGGAAGATGAGGTTGTTAAAGAGATTACAGTTCCTAAGGGGATGCTAAGTACTTATTATAGAGACAATAGAAAAGATGCCTTGAGTGTAACTCAGGAATTTGTAAGACCACATGCATTGCAATCTCAAGGATGTAGAAGAGAAAATCCTTTGAGAAGAGATCATGGGGGCATCCTACTATCACAGAGGGGCCTAGGAAGTTCTTTTACCATGCTAAGCCATGTAGGTACTGCAGTCATGATCCCAAGATGCTCAGGTACAGACTTTGGCATCATCCATATGGTACTGATTCTTCAGGAATGCAGGATGCTTGAGTTAAGGGGTCATGGAGTCGTCCACTGAAGTTTTAAAGGAAAGCCTGGGAGGCTAGGCAAAGTGTAGCAGAGTTGAAATTCCTGCAGGATTTTCCTGAGAGTGAATCTGTGGAGCTGAAGCAGAAGTCTGGAATGGAGACCTGAGTAATTAAGAGATGCCAATAATGTGAACTGTTGACCAAGAAAGGCTGCTGGCTGCAGAGAGAGCCAGTATAAAAGACAGCCCATGTGCACCATAAGTGGCAGGGTAAAAGGGGCAGGGCTGCCCAAGCCCTTTGGAAATAATATCACAGAGCTGAGTATACTAGATGGTCTACAAGGAATTATGGGACCTGTTTGCCTGGCTGGATTTAGTTCCTGCCTTGTCCCCATACCTTCTTTCTATGTCCCTATTCCTCCCTTATGGAATGGGAATGTTAACTCTTTGCCACTGTATATTGGATATATGTAGGTTCCTTTTGATGTTTACAGGTGATCACTACCAAGAGTTTGCCTTGAGTTTCAGATGAGACTCTCAACTTAGACTCTTAGGAAATGTTGAAACTGTTAAAGATTATGGGACTCTTGGAAATGGACTAAATGCATTTTGCATTATGAGATGGATGTATGCTTTTGGAGGCCAGGGGCAGAATGTTAATGCTTTGAATATGAGGTATTCCTCTAAACCTCCTGTATTAATGCAGGAATGTTCAGACACAAAATGGTTGGATTATAAGAGTTGTAACCTAAGCAGTCTGTCCTGGTTTGAATGTACTGGGTGGTAACTCTAGGCAGGTGGGGCATGACTAGAGGAGGTGGTTCTCTGGAGCATGCCCTGGAAGGGTGCCTCTTCTACCCGTACTATTTGCTTCCTGATCCTACCATGAATTGAGAATCCTTTTTCCGTTGTGCCCTTCCTCCATGGTGTGCAGTATCATCTTGGGCCCAGAGCAATGGAGTCAGTTGTTTATGCACTGAGCCCTCTGAAACCATGAGCCCCCAATAAACTGTCCCTCCTCTGAGTTGTTCTCGTCAGGTATTATTTTGATTACAGCAAGGAAAAGATAACTAGAAATATATGTTTTCTTTTTATAGTAAGAGGTTAGGAAGGTGAGTTTCTGGACTACCTCTGTAGTGTAAGATGACATGGGAGCATGGTTTGGAAATAGCTGTTGAGGAAACAAGACATAGTGCCTCAGAATTATTCAAGAACTTGAACCTGACTTAATGTTTATTTTACTTTATGAAGCTTACATTGGCTCATACTAGTTGAATAACAAAAGTGTTTCAATAATGACCTTACTTCACAAACTGTGTACATATTTTTTACCTGTATTTGATTTTTTCTACCTTTTAATGTCTTTAAATTGTTTTTTCAGTACTTTCCTTTTCTTTTAATACTTTCGTGCCATCCATATTTTCTCAAGCTCAGAACTTTTTACCAGATAGGTTTAATTTAATAGTACAAGTGCAGAAACTTCAAATGGCATTAAGGTGGGCAAATATTTTATTAACAAACACTGGTAAAGAGTTAGTATATAAGGTATCTGTTCTATCTATAGTTATCTGCAATAGTCTTCTGTTTTGGTTACAATAGGATGTTAATTGTGTAATTTTAAAAAGGTGCATGCTACAATCAACTAACTGGAGCAATCTAAAACAGAAAGGAACTCCCAGAAAATTGTGTACATGTCTCTATTGTTCCTCCCGCTTACCTATATTAAATTAAAAAAAATTAACATGTTGGCATACAACAGCCACAGCGCTTACTCCTGCAGCTCCTTCCCTTCTTTCTTGCCTCAGAAGCTAGTCACTTGAGGAGCTTGGTAGTCAGTGGCTTGGAGCTCATTTCACATTTGATGACAGTGATTGATAGAGATGTCTCTGGATGAGGAGTGGAACAGACCTGTGCTCAGCAAGCCTTTGAAGCAATGGTGTCTCAGCTTCCCTGATCCTGCTAGTCATAAACAAGCTGGTTTTTATTTTTGAATTTTTTAAAAAAAGATTATTAGTATAAGAGCAAACTGTGTTTTTTAAATACCAACCTACATGTGACAGAAACGATCTCAGGTACCTCTCTTATAATATTGTTTCTTTAATCCCTACAGAAAATTTGCGAGATGGATATGAGCTCATATATGATGTAGGCTTATAACATGTCCAGAGAACTTAAAGGACAATGAAAAGACATTTTGGTATTCATTTTGATCTGAAAATCTTCCTTTTACATTCCCTACTTCCTTACTCCAGAGAGCTCCTTTGTCTTGAGTTCTTTTGAAACAGAACTGGAGACTGGATTCATGTGCTGGATCCTGCAGCTTTCCCTGGGCCACCAGAATCTTCAACAATTCTCAGGAGTTGTAGGTTCTTGGCTATTGGTTCTGTGTTAGTATCTTTGTAGGTTTTATCTCCTATGCTTTGGAGTACAAATGTTTTATTTGTCAAAGCATCCCAATACTTAATATTTCTTGCTTATCAGAGCTTACTAAGATGATGTTATTAATACCCCATCAGGGTCAGGTTCTGTGGATCTCAGATCCTGACTGTTCCTGCACCCTCCAATCTCCTAAATGAAGTGGCCCATTTATCTGAGGCAACTCTTTGCTCTTCAGAGAAAGGGGAAGTTTGTAATCAACATTCAATCCACCTGGTGAAGAAATCATAGAAAGAAACCAAAGCTCATTGCCGATAAAGTAATATAGCTCATGGGCATGGGAACTCTTTGACTTCATATTAGAATGACAGCCTTGAACTATTTTCATATGCTGGGTTCACAGTTCTGTTCATAAGTCAATAATTTAGTTTGGAAAGTAACAATACCAGCAGTGTTTATGTCTCCACGAATGAGTTTTGCCTGAAACAACTTTTAGAATTGTATTTGCAAAATGATGATTTTTAAATACAGTCCACACTTCTGTATGTGAGACCCTTTGCTTTTTTTTTTTTTTTGGCTTATGACTTTATTTATCCATCTATTATTATGGATTCTCATTTACTGGGTTATAATCTATCACTGTCCTTATTTATTTTTGTGCTCTAACTACTCCAGTTTGGCGGGTGGGGCCTCTTAAACTGGCTCTGGCATCTTTCTGACATGCCCTTGTCAGTGTTGGCAGCCTTTCCTTACTTTCAGGCACAAGTTGTTACAGGTGCACCTTGTCCCTTTCCTGGTCTGTTCAGGAATCAGCCATGTCTCTTTGTTGAATGTTATCTTTGCAGAATGGTATCAGGCGACCAAAACACAGGTGTAGGTTATCTCATTGCTGCTGGTTATCACTGTTATAGGTCCTGTCAGTGGACAAAGCTAATGGTAACGTTGAAGGGAACTCTGATGGAATTTTTTGGAATTTTGCATTTATATTCTGCTTTAGTTAATTTGAAGTTCACCCTATTTCCTCACTCCTACAAATGCAGAAGACATGGGCGATATGTGATTTTTTTTTTATGGCTCCTATTTTATCTTATGTTTTGTTTGGAGGATAGATGGTATGGTTCTATTTAGAAATCTGCCATTATCCCAGAGCTGACCAGCACCTCTGAAATTCCAGAGCTATCTCTGTCTCCAGGAAAATTAAAATGAAAATGGATGTTTTTAGTGAATTAGTTACATGCTGAAGACAAATTTGATAATAAAAATTTGTGTTCTCTCTTCCTATAATATTTTACTCTCATAATGTGTGGTTACTTGAGAGTCAAAGAAGTAATTTGAGGAAATGAAAAGAATTGCCCCTTTAAAAAGAACACTGATAGGAAGATAGCTTTTGAATTTGCGTTTTTTAGGGTGGGAGGATATTGGTCATTCTGTATGTAGGGGTAGTCACAGCCATTAGCCAGTCCTTTGAACCATACTTTTCTTTTTTTAATTTATTGGTTATTATTTTAGGTATACATAAGAATATATAATAACATGATTATGAAAGCAAGAGTTTAACTTGCTCTAATTCAGTCTCCAGTTTTTCCCCTTCTCCTACCTTCTACCACCCCATTTTTTACAAATATGATAATAGAATCTACATCAACATACTTATAATTTCTCATGTACATGTATGAACATATCATAGTGAATCTCATAAATATGTATATCAAAAAGTCACTAAACTAAAAAAAAGCTATTATTAAATAATGAAAAGACCAATAGAATAGAGGGAAGAGAATGGGGTGGTAGAGTGGGAGGGGAGGGGTAGTATTGGGGGACTGAATCAGAATAAGTTATACAGCATGCTTTTATAAAAATGTGAATGTTTATCGTATTATCAAATATATTTAACAAGTGCAGGAGATGGTAGGAAGGGAGGGGAAATACTGGAAACTGAGTTAAAACTAAGTATACTCTGACTTTTTTTTTAAGAGAAAGAGGAACAGTGAAAGAAAGAGACAGAGAGAATCAACTTTATTTAGTTTTTCATGTGGCTTTTGTTGCTCTGACACTTCGTTGTGTATGTGGTGCTGGATTTTGAACCAACCTCTTCTTGCATGCCAGGCAAGTGCTGTAACCATTGAGGCACAACTCCAGCCCCACACTCCAACTTTTTATAAGTATGTCAATGTAATTTGCTTTTGAATATTGCCTTCAGAGGCTGCTGATGTTTTTGCAATACATTTGGCATTATATAATCTCACATACATATATATACACACATATACAATATCTAAAAGTGTAATTCTTGGAATTTATGAAAGTTTAGTTTGATTTCATTGCTGAAAGCAAAAATATGCTGGAAGAGAAAAAAAATGTATTCCATTTTCTCCAGGATTGATAATACAAATGAGAGCTTGGTGTTTCATTCCAATGAGATTGTGGCGTTCATTAATCTCACGCTTACAGCTGATGAATGAAAATTGTTTTGTCGCCCTAAGCAGACGGCTCCTGCAGAGTAATTAATCCCAAAGGAAGGGCTTGAAGGACTGCTAATGAAAATGTTGTGTATCTGCAGCTTAGCAGAGTCTCAGCAGTGAGGGCTTTTCTGGCAGTGACTTGTGACTTGTATAAGGAACAGTGACAAATAGAGACACAGATACTTATTTTAATTAAATAGTGTCATAAATTGGTAGCCGCTCAAGATGGAAGTACACAGGGTTTTGTGGGAAATGGATTTCACTGTGAAAGAAGCCTTCCTGGCAGAAAGGTTACCTTAGTGTTTCTGGGTGGAAGAGGATCAATTGGAATTATTTAGCACAAACCATACTCCTGTAATAGGGATTAATCCTAATCTAAAATTGGATTAATCTACCGATTAAGTTATAGCTCTCATTTGATCATTTCACCTCTGAATATTCTTGTATTAACACATAAACTTTTGGAGGGACTTCTATCCAAACCATAAAATCTTTTAAAAAAATTATTAAAAATTAAAAGATCTTAATATTTACTTTTTTAATATTATGAGATCTGATGTGGAAATTAATTGGCGATAGGCATTTTAAGATTCTAGCACAGCAAGCACTTAATGATAAAGTTGTTTGGATACAGCTTTGTATGCACATTGTATTTCTCCAAAATTTACCCTGGTTAGATTTGTTCTTGCCACACCAGACTCACCTTCACAAGGGTCAAAACCAGGATCACATTCATGTATTTCTCAAGCCTTGCTCTTAATCACTATGGAGGAATTCTATTTCTAACATAGTTTTATCTTTTTCCTCTGGGAGCACTAAAACCCCCAGGAAGTGACTGGCTCATGCTCCTCAATCAGTCAGCAGAGGACTAGTAGTATCAGCATCACATGAGAGTTTTGTAGAACATAGAATTTTTTGTAGAACATAGAACATAGAATTTTTTTTTTCGGTCTACACTTCAACTTCCTGGATCAGAGTGTGCGTTTTAATGAGATACTTAGGTGATACCATTTTAAATTAAAGTTTGAGAGGTACTGCTCAAAGAACAAAACCTTTCCATTGACGTCAATCCATTTTGTGCTACTATAACAAAATACCCAAGACAGGGTAGTTTATAAAGAACAAATCTCCTTTTCAGTACCTGAGTTCTTTACTAGTAGATAGTTTATTTGGGGCTAATGGTTTCAGAGGTGTCTCAGTCCATAGATGGATGACTCTGTTGCTCTGGGAATGAGACGAGGCAGAACATCAGGGTGGAAAGGAAAACATCAGGGTGGGGGAGGAAAGCGGCTCAGGAAATGGCCATTGGGAAGCAGAGAGAGTGTTCCTTACCAGTGACAAAATATATTGGCCAAAGTCATGCCCCCAGTGACCCACCTCCTCCAGCCACCTGCCTATAGTTATCACCCAGTCAATCCCTATCAGCGGATTAATCACTGATTAGTTTAAGGTTCTTACAACACAACAATTTCACCTCTGAATGTTCTTGTATTGTCTCACACATGAGACGTGGGGGGACACCACATATCTAAATCATAATAGTCTTTTATACACATAATGGCCTAGAGTGAAACTATTTTCGGCTCAATTTGGGAGCTCATCAAGTGGTCATTTTAGTAATAGCTAGTGTAAACATTTAATAATACTTTGGGTTAAAAATAACTTGTATTAGGTGTAAATATTTTAAAACCAGAGATTTTTACATAGACTCTGGAATAGTAGCATGTTTTGACAAAATTGGGTTACCCAGCAACACTGGACAGGCTTTCCTCTTGTGGTGCCAGCTGGAGTTGGTAGAAGCTCGTCAAGGACACAAGCTGCATCTTCCAACATGGCGCTGCTCCTACTCCTTTTTATCACTTCCGTAACTCCAAGTCCAAGGGTCCTTGGTGTCTATCTTCTTGTCTGCTCTATTATTTTCTTAGATCTGGCCCCTGTCCTTCATGTTTACATTGCTTGCTTATCTCCTGTGGGCAGTGGAATTTGGACCATGGTCCAGCTTCTCTAATGAGGTATTCTAAAAGCTTATGCTTGTGATTCTATAATGGTGTGCTATAACACTTAATTTCTTTCCAGTGTAAATTTGGGGTGCTATGGTTGTAAACATAGAAAGATTGGGGCCTTTCAGATCCTTGCCTTCAGAGTTGGGAACTCAACAGGATATGGAAGGAAAACCTTTGAATGATGCAGAAACCCACCAGGCCATGTTCTCTTGGTTGTTTACACTGATCGTTAGAACACATAGTGTCCTTTCCTGTGGGCACAAGGTCATTACATAGAACATGTCTCATGATGGGAGAAAAAGATCAACTCTTAGAACTCATATTTTATTTTATATATGGAGACTAAAATTTTAATTTTTAAGATGTTAAATATTCTAATGGTTCTTCTCTATACTATTAATTTGGAAATCTGCCAATCAACTTCAACATTTCCCAGAGGTCTAATGCATTATACTATGTGATTTGCTAGGGAATGTGAAATGTGTAGAATTATCATATGTATTTTTTTGCATGCCTGTGGAGTTTATGCTCTGTAAGAAGCATCATGGTCTCTGTGGCCACAGACCTTCAAGAGGGTAACAGGTCTTGCTGGTAGAAGGTAGAGTTTTCCTACAATGTGCTTTTATAGCATTACTGGCAGAGAGTTGTTTTTACACGGTAATTTACACAATGGCAGTCAACTTTTAAGACAGGCTGCCTTATGTGAAGTGAGAAATTGGCAAGGTGGAAAGGCAAGAGAGGGAGACAAGCATAGAATACAGAGAGTTAGTCTATACCAGCAAGCAATTATCTCACTAAGGAGAACTTTCCAATGTCTAATGATATGCTTGCTCATTCAGCCAAGGAGTCTTTCATTTCACAGCTTATGATGAACCAATGTGAGAAGTAATTTGTTACTGCTGCCATCACACTTAATGCACACATGGGGAAGAACAGCATTTGAAGCCAAGCATGAAATCATGATATACATGTTGGTACAGCATGTCATGCAGAAATAGCAGATAGCACTGTTGTGTGCGGTAAACATGCCTAGAGGAGCCAGAAACTTAGAATGTGTCCCCATGGGGAGGGCAGAGAACCCAATCAGAGGGTGCAGAGGCTCTGCTGCAGATCTCAGCTCTGTGCAGCACAAGCAATGGTGGTTTCCTGTCTTATCAAACTGGATATATCTTGCAGGGTCTAGGTTTCCCTTCCTCCCTCTCTTCCTTTTCCTCTTCCTTCCACTTAATTTTTCCCTTCTTTGTTACTTTCATTTCTTTATTTTTCTTGTTTCTTATAAAATATCTTAAATAAACATTTGGGAAATCAAATCTGTTTCATTTTTGTCTTTTTTTCTATACTAAACCATTACTCTGATCCTGAATAAATCTTTATTATAGTACCCTTAGTAGCGGTTCATCTCTTTTTTCTTCTTTGATCTTTAGTAAGTACAGAGCAATAAGTTGTTTTCAGTCTACTTTGCCATGGCATTATCTATTGTTCATGTTTGTAATAATTTCCTTTTTAATCTCCAGCACAGATTATCAGTGCCAATGAGCTTTCCACACAGGCTCCATTTGTACCCACATGTCTCCATTTTATCCTTTCTAGATTTTCTTTTTTCTTTTAGGATCCTCCAAATTTGGGAATTCAAAACTGTATCATGCTTCTGGTAACTGATGACTCCTTGGTAGGAAATATAACAATGGAGGATAGACAGTGGGTAATTTTCTAGTTAGAATTGGTGTGTGTGTGGGGGGGCAGGGGACAACCTGTATACAGCTGGATGGTGTAATTGCGTACACATGTGTGTGCACACACGCATACACAAACACACACAAATATGCTCAGCCTAGTACTAATTTATTGAATAGTGTGAATTTGGTGATATGCAAATGCTACGTGACTTTTCCAGTTGTTATCTTTTAAGAAATTTAATTAACAAAAATCGTATATATCAAACGTATGCGCCATAGGAGTTCTATTAAGGAAGAAGCGGCCGACTCCTATAAGGTGTAGTGTTGACCCGACTTCTTTTTCTAGTAAATTTAAAGTTGTAGGCTTAATATCCAAGTCTTTGATCCATT
>PVKS010010294.1:31461-60807 GCA_004027875.1 Aplodontia rufa
TCAGTTGTCTACAAATGGCAGTCCAGTTTGTCCAACACCATTTGTTGAACAGGCTATCTTTCTTCCACACTATATTTTTGCCCCCTTTATCAAATATCAAATAGTTAAAGATATGGGGGTTTGTCTCAGGATCTTCTATTTGGTTCCACTGGTCTTCGGTTCTGTTTTGATACCAATACCATGCTGTTTTTGCTACTACAGCTCTGTAATATAATTTCAGGTCAGGGATTGAGATACCCCCTATTTCTTTCTTTCTGTAGAGGAGTGTTTTGGCTAGTCTGGGTCTCCTTTCCAACTCCGCCACGTCCTTCTCCCTCGCAATATGTGTACATTATAGAATGGCTAAATCAAGCCAATGAGCTTACAGTATCTCACATACTTATCATTTTTTATGTTCTTAAAATACACAAAATCTACATTCTTAACCATTTTCAAATATACCATATTTTTTTTAGAGAAGGACAGCGAGAGAGAGAGAGAGAGAGAGAATTTTTATTGAGTTTTCACATGGCTTTCATTGCTCTGACACTTAGGTACATAGATGCTGGGTTTTGAACCTGTGTACTTGCGCATGGGGGGCAAGTGGCTGGAACCACCAAGCCAGTGCTCCAGCCCCCATATGTTGTTCTTAACTGTAGTCATCAAGATGTATAGTAGATATCTTGAAGTTATTCATCCTGTATAACTGAAGTTTTGTGTCATTTGACCAACACCTCCACAATCCCAATGCCCACCCCTTCCCCATTATCATCCTTCGGTAATCTCTGGTTTACTCTGTTTCTATGATTTTGGCTTTTTCAGGTTTCTGTTTTAAATATGTTTTATCTTTTTTTCAAAAACATAATTAGACTTTTTTATTATTCAAATCACTCATTCTCTTATATCATTCAGTGATCCGTTCCCCCTTTGCTGATGTGAATGAGTGGAAGGACTTAGAAAAATGGGGGTGTGGCTTGTTTCTTGAACATATCTGCCTTCCTTTTCCTCAGCTTCTGCCCTTTCTCCATGCCTGTATTACAGAGAAGAGAAAAGTGACTGGAAGTGACAAGGGTTTCTCATTTATTTCTGTCACAGATACCTCCTTGATGCCCATTCCTAACATGAGCACCACTAATGGCATGAGCAACAAATGGAGGCCTGAAATTCTTATCTAAAAATATTAATAAATTATATATCAGGCCAATAATGTGTTAAATAAAATATATGCTGTGCCTTCATAATAACCTGCAAGGCTGGGTTGAAATTTGGAGGTTTTGAACTCCTTGAAATTTTGTATGTTAATGTGTTGGCACGGAATAGACTGTCTTTGCCACCACCTCCTTCCCCATCTTTGGCTCAAGGGCTAGCATCCTTACCTTTCTTGTTCTGAATCTGTCTCACACTGATAGTGGCTTCCTGCCCCCATGTGTAGTCATTCCAGTGAATATGGTCAAGTTTTATTTTACTACTGACCATCTGCTGCAAATAGACTCCCCTTGGCCACTCCTTGGGCCTGGAGGTTGTGTTCCTAAGGAGAATGAACACAGCGAAAGAGTCCATTGTAGGCTCTGGGAGCAGGGCTGGGGTCATTTGGAGACACTATTTGGAATACTGAGTACTCTGATCATGATCTGGAAGAGGATGCAGGTTTTGTAAAGACATTTCTCCTGGTCCTTGTAGGATGAGGATGGCTATATGAAGGAATAACAGGTCCTGAAAAGAGCAGATTAGGGGTAGCAACTCCTCTTGCCCAGTTGTGAGAGGCACTGTTGGTGGCACAAAGGAATTCATGAAGCCTCCCACTAATTGATCTCCACATACCAAATACTCTACCCTCTCTTATTGTTACTTAGCTTCTGTGCTGGAGATAATTCTCCACGGCCTCTAGCTGTTGGAATTCTCTCACCTGGAGATCAACATTCTTGGATATGGTACCAGCAAGATGCCTTAATGGTTCCCATTTCACCTGTGGGATAGTCCTACAGTATCATAGAGCTAAATAGTAGGGATTTAGGTTGCTTTGCTCTGCCTTTCCTTCATCCTGTTAGCTCTCTCTACTTGTTTTTCTCTTGTTCAAAAATGTAGCTGATTTCAGATCAGTACAATTGTTGCATAAATGGACAACCAATCTTGAATTAGTTGCTGGTCTGATTTTATAGATACCTGTTAATCATGATAAATGATTCCCTTGGACTTCTGCTGCTTGACTTGGTGGAGAAATCACCTTCCTTATCTCCTTATTGCGAGGAGGAGGAGTGGATGAGCAGAGTTATTGCTCTTCTAGACTAACAACTGCCTGCTTAAATGGTCCTCCTCTCCCCTGTCTGTTGATGCAAGGAGGGGGTAGCAGGGGGATGGCAGGTGGCTTGAAGATAGCTGTGTTTATTTACTTGTTTCTTAATAAGCCCAGGAGGGGCTGTTGGCTCCCAATTATAAGGTAATTTATGCTCTTGCATTCTCAGCTACAGTCACAGTAGTACATGCAGGGCCAAAAGGAAAAGCTGTCAATATCCTAATAAGTAGGCAAACAAAATATTCTGTTGGAGTAGGTAACATTGCCAACATGAAAAATGGACTATTTGGCCAAATATTTACCTTGATATTTCCTTTTATAGGTAGAATTTTTTTAATTTCACAGTTGTACAAACAACATAATTGTAATTGGCTTAAAATGTGTTTTGAGCCACATTCAAGTTAACAATTTAATCCCTTGTCTTTCTTGACTCACTTCATATTTTTAAAAATTAGTGTCTTATTGATGTACATGTTTATGAGATTCATTATGGTTCACAAACCTAAAAAAATTAAATAAGTCTCACTCATTTGAACTTTTCCCATTGTATCCCTCCTCCTTCAGTTTCTTCCACTTTGTCTATTCCTCTTTGCCACTTGCTTCTCAGGGCATTAACATCCAGGATATACAAAGAACACAAAAACTTAACACCAAAAACACAAATAACCCAATCAATAAATGGGCAAAAGAAATAAACAGACACCTCTCAAATGAATAAATATAAATGTTCTATAAATACATGATGAAATGTTTGATGAAATGTTCAATACCTCTAGCAATTAGAGAAATGCAAATTAAAACCACAAGATTTCACCTCACTCTTATTAGAAATGACAACTATCAAGAATACAAATAACAGTAAACATTGGAAGGATATGGGGAAAAGAGTACACTTATACATTGTTGGTGGGTCTGCAAATTGGTACAACCTCTCTGGAAAGCAATATGGCGATTCCTCAAAAATCTAGGAATGAATCCACCATTTAACCCAGTTATCCCACTCCTCAGTGTATACCCAAAGTATGTAAAATCAGTACACTACGTGATGCAGCAAAATCAATGCTGATACCAACATAATTCACAATAGCTAAGCTATGGAACCAACCAGTGTACCTTTCAACACATGGATGGATGGATAAGGAAAATGTGGTATATACACACAATGGAGTGTTACTCATGAAGAATGACTTTATGACATTTGCCAGCAAATGAATGGAATTTGAGGATGTCATGCTGAGTGAAATAAATCAATCTCCAAAAGCCAAAGGTCAAATGTTCTTTCTGATATGTGGAAACTAACTAAATGTGTGTTCTTTTCTCCTTTCCTTCCCTCTCTTGTCTTTTCCTCTCCTCCAGAGACATACATGATAGATATTGCCCACTTATCAAGTGTTATCTCATGGGCAACAATAAAGGTGATATTCCATACCTGGTGTGGTGCCTTCACCCCAATTCTCGCTCACTCAAGGGGAACATTTAATAGTGCTAGTGAATAAGAACAAAGTGATTTGAATTCTCTCTGCTTTACATTAAGAGGTAAGCCACTCACAACCATTATTGCTATTATTGGTAATAAATAGCCTGCTACACATTTCACGACTAGTTGTGGCACTATAATTGTTAAACTCCATGGATAATCTAAAGTAGAAAAGCAATATATAGTAGGATGCTATAATGAAGGGGAGAATTTGACTCCTGTTAGATTCCTGACAGGAAGCTCAAATCATGTTGGACCCAGATACAGGAACCAGGTCCTATAATCCACTTAAAAGATCAACAAGCACTCATTGACTACTGGGATAATTTTATGTAGCTATCATAATTAAAAATATTTATGTGAATCAAGGTAGGAATGGTAAAATAAGCACCTGTGTGTTTATATGCATGTGGGTATGTGTATAACATACTAGGAATGATGATTTTTTTACTTATATTATCACATTTGATCCTTAGAATGACTCCATGGGAAAAATAAAGTTAATTATATTTATTAATAAGGAAATGGAGGGGCAAATAATTTACTTAACCTGCTCAAGTTTATAAATTTAAGAAGCAATGAAGCCAATGTTTAGGTATATCCTATCAGGTAAAAACACAAGCTCTTAAGGACATCTCTATAATATAAGGAGTTAGAAAATGAAGGATGGGAGTAACAAGTGGGAATAGGAAACAGGATGCTTTTTGAGAAATGCGGGCCAAGGAATTCTAAATATTGATGTGATTCTTAAGGCACTGGTAGTTTTATTGAGGTCTGTGCATTTCACTATTGCTCTGTAAACAATGGGCACTTGTTAGTAGAAACTCTTGGCTGTGTACTTGGGAGAAGATTGCAAATTTAAGCACATCCTGGGCAACTTAGTGAGACCCTGTTTCAAAATAAAAAAAGTAAATATGGCTGGGGTTGTAGGTTAGTGGTAGAATACTTGCCTAGCACGCATGAGGCCCTGGGTTCAACCCCCCATACCATGAAAGGAAAAAGAACAAGAAAGAAAGAAAACCTTAGCTGTTTTCTGAAATTTGTTTGAAGCTCATGCTTTCTTTATGTTGCAATATGTGCATGTGCTTGGAGCACCTCCAAAGAGGAGAAAAGTTTGTGATTTGTTTCTAAAAGTATGAGATGATGTCTGAGTATATTTAAATAACTTTTTAATTTCTTACTTTTTAATTACTTTTTAAGTAGATGCAGATCCTTTGTTTAGGTGAATACACCTTTGGCTAGAATCAAGATTACATGTTTTGGAAAAGGAAGGAAATTATACAGAAGAGAGAGGGTTAGTGAAGAATTTAGGAGGTAAGGGCAAATTGCTAATGGAAGCAGAATGTGAAACCTACAGATCCCAAAACAAAAGAAACCTCAGTTTTGTTTTACTCAGGAATATAATAACCTAGGAATAATTCAATTCTAGAGGCAAATAAAATGTGAAGCATTTTATAAAGTTCATCAGGGCCCTGAATTATTGTTTCATTTAAGAATAAATTGAAGCAGACCAATTAACCAAATTTTGCTAATTTCAATAGCCTGTTATTTTCCAAAAAAAATTGTCATTGTAATCTATTTCACCATTTTCCATAATGATTTTCTCAAAATAACATTATCAGATATAACTAACTTTTTAAAAATTTAGAATCTATGTATGTAAAACTTTACAGTCAATTTCTTTCTTCACAGTTGGAAATGAAATCACTTGGACTTGTGCCTTTCTCTCTTTGCAGGGAACTTAATGAGTTGGAAATTGAGGGTGAGATGGAGAAAGTCCTTGTTTTGATAGTGAAAGTGGAGGACGAGGGCTTGAAGTAAGACAGCTGATTCAGTTAGTTCCTCCAACCATTTTCAGCATCTTCAAAGGTCAGATTGTGAAGCTGAGTTGAATGCAAGAACTTCAATGTAGGACCTAGGGTGGGAGAAGTTTGTAGTACTTTGACTCATTAATTACTTCATTAAATGCTGCCAAGGAACAAATTGCTCTGATTGAACATCTTTTTTCTCCCTGAAAGGAAAGGTTTCTTTTCCTCTGACCCTTTCTACTTGAAAATGTTCAATGGAACTATTTCCTCCATGCTGTTAGGGAGAGAGCAGAGGTTATACATTTTCATAAACTCAGACAATGGCAACTGGGATCAGAGAGCTAAACTTATTTTGATGCTGCTTTCATACAGGTTCCTTTGAACTCAATTCTGAATGAATATGTGGCTAAAACTGCTCCAAGTGTCCACTAGAATGTTAATTGGATAAGGGCAGAAATTTCTTTCTGTTTTATTTACTGCTATTCCACCAGTGCATGGGATGGTTCCTGGCATACAGCACAATAAATTAGAAAAAAAAAAAAAAAAAAAAAGGGATTGGAGCGTTGGCTCAGTGGTTGGAGCACTGTGTGGCATGTGGGAGGACCTGGGTTCAAGTCCCAGTACCACATACAGAACTAAGTGTGGGGGAAACAAAGGCCAGGTGAAAAATAAATAAAATTCTTTCTTTTTCTTTCTCTTCCCTGCCCCCCCCTTAAGAAAAAAAAAAAAAGACCCATTGAGCTAGAGCTAGTATCACCCAAGATAAGCTTTCAAATTTCAGCTAATGCATGTGGAAGGGCCTACCACAGTCCTTGGTACATAGAAAAACACTTGGTAATGCTAATTACTTCTTTTCATCTTCCCTTTTTTTCCTCCTTTTTTTTCTGTTGTTACAATAATTAGAGGCTGATCAAGACAATACATTTCTGTTTTACAGAGAGAGAGAGAACAATTTTTATTTAGGTTTTCATGTGACTTTTGCTGCTGAGACTCCGTTGTGTATGTGGTGCTGGGGTTTGAACTCGCCATAACCATCAAGCCACTGCTCTAGCCCCAAGACAATGCATTTTAATAAGGGTATAAGAAGTGATTTATTTCAGGTGTAAACTCTAAAGCAAACAGCTGGAAAGCTCAGCTCAGAGACAAGTAGTGTATTTGAATGATAATGTGGAATACATGCAATAATAACATTGCATATTTAAACCAAATTTCTTGAAAGAGAGAGAGAAAACATGCTTTTTAAAATATATATACACAAATAGAACCCAAATCCTAATGTTCATATCTAACTCTAAGTCTTCTTGGAAAAATGCAGTGCATACTTGATAGAAATGTTGTGAGGTTGGTTCTAAGTTGTAAAAGCTCATCATCTGGTTTTTGCCCCAATATTAAGAACTGTTGAGATTGGTTTAGAATCAAATAGACTTTGAAATAGAAATGACAAAAGGTATAAATGTGGATCTTCCTGAAGACATTTCAATATGTTTCTGGAGACTTTCACACTATCATCAATTAGCAGGCAATGTGTCGGGAGCTTTGAAATGGACTCTGTTTAGATTGCTGCATCCATAATGGGTATCTGACGGGAAGAGGGGCCATTGGGGCAATCTCTTACTCTTAATTTATCCTGCTCTGCAGTCTCAAGGCAAAACTAAGTGTTTGGAAGAAAGCAGCTCAGGTCAAAATGAGAGGGTGGCTCGTTTATTCTCTTTTCTTGTCTGTGTAATAAGTGTACTGAATGAGTTGCTCTGGTTTTAATGTGAGTCAAAGAAATTTATAGTCCTTTTCCCTACTATCTTTCAAATTTATGGATAGTTTCTCCATAAAGTATTAGAAAAACTTCAGGCAGGTTATAGATACACTATAGTTGTATCTTTTTTTAGAAAGTTTTGAGAGTTGGATCTTAATGTCCTCCTGCAAAGACCCTTGTGGTAAAACGATGGTTCACAAGTTGGCACTATTGGGAGGTGGTGGAAGCTTTGAGAGGTCTTTAGGTCATTGGGAGTGTGCCCTCTGAGGGCACTGTGCACTGTGGGATGATGACGTCTCCCTCTTCCTTCTTTCTATTTATTTGTTTGTTTGTTTGCCTCCTGGCTGGCCATGATTGAAGTGTTTTTACTCTGCCATACACTTTTGCCACAGTGTGGTGCCTCACTACAGTCTCAGTCAGTTATGGTCTTGAACCATTAAAATTATGAGCCAAAGTAAATCTTTTCTGTTTTTAAATTCATTATGTAAGTTTATTTTTCTATCCTCTAACCAGAGTCTCTCCAGTCTGGAAGGCTGACAGTGAGGAGTGGGAAAGAGGGTTTTCCTGTCTGGTTCACCATCTTGCTCTCCCCATGCCATCCCCTCATTAACTTTCTCCTGTCTGCCTTAGTGCTTTGGGTTGATAAATGGAGCATAAGTCTTTCAAGATCAAATGTAACCTTTGATGGTATTGTTGGGGTCTGACCTTCACTCCATTTCATCAGCTGCCCTAGAGTGATCTTGTTACTATTTGTATAAGTTCCTTCAGGAGGGGCTGCTAGGTCGTGCTTTGTTAAGCTTGATAATTTTGATACAAATAAGATCAGGGTGGGTTAGAATGCGCTAATCACAGGTGTTCCTAAATTGTTTTTCAGTACCTGAAATCTGCGTAACCCCTGGCAACTCCCTTAGAAGGATTACTATCGGTTCCTTGGCTGTCTCCCCTCTCTATAAAAACCCGTGTGCCTTGCTAATAAATGGATTCTGAGCTGCCATCTGCTGCGTGTGATTGACTTGTTTTCCGGACAGAGGGAAGGGACCCCCCAGCGGGGGGTCCGGGGATTTCAGCCGCTGGCACTCACCCTCCTGATTTGGCTGGGGGGGGGGGGCAATCTGGCTGGTTCGGATCGCCCCACCAGCGCCTCAGGGACAGAAGCCTGAGGTAGTGACATGGTATCTTCTGGGAGTTTCACTTATCCAAGGCTGATTCTTCCTCTCATGGTATACTTTGTGAGTTTGTAAGTGATATCCTCATTGGGCCCTTTCAATTCTTGTCCTGTTTTAAAAAAATGGACTTTTAATTGACAAAAGGTTTGATATGTTTATGATGTATCACATATTCTGAAATATGTGTGCATTATGAAATAGCCAAGAAATCAACATGTGCATTACCTCATTCTTATTTTCTGTAGTGAGGACACTTAGAATCTATTCTCTTAGCAATTTTCAAGAATGCAGAACTTTATTATTTGCCATAGCCACCATTTTAGCAATAGATTTCTTGAACTTATTCATCCTGTAACTGAAATTTTGTGTCCTTTGACCGACAATCTCACCTGCCATGCTCTGAGCGCATAATGCAACACCATCCTCTTGCACAGAAGGTGCACAGACACCTTCTCTGGTCTCAGTCATCCCAGCTATTCATTTCCCATCCCTTGAAAGCGTTTCTCCATGGCAGTATTACTGGGCAGGATTCCAAGAGCTCCAGGCTGCTTCCTGCTTCATGACCCACATGTTGTCTACAAGAGGAAAACACATTAATCCTTCAGAATTGGTTTAAGAGCAGTTAGCTCTCCAGTGCTGCATTTTTATTATGCAGCAATGGCCTCATAACCAGCTTCTTGCACACAGACCTTTCCGTAAATCACAAGAGAAGTAGGTCAAGTCAAACTGTCTCTGTGTGTTTTTCTTGAAACTCTCCTGATCCCATCTAGGTGAAGGATAGAAAAGGTCACAGCTCCACAGCAACACATCCAAGGTAATTTTCTCTTGTCTTTTTTTGTCTTTAACCCATTCTTGCAGTTCAGGTTAGTGCAGCTAGTGATAAAGTGGCTTTATTCATCTAGCCTGTGGATCACTCAGAGAGGCTCTTAACATGCAAAATCTGATTCAAAAAGTCTGCACTGAGGCTTGAGCTTATACATTTCCAACAGGATCCTGGGTGGTGATCTTTTTGCAGGTTCATGCGCCATACTGATTAGAGAACATATTTTAATGATAGGGGATCTTTCCTCACCTGCTTATTTCTACCTTTCAGTCACATTCAAAAAGACGACAGGAATCCCATTTCAGCATCATGTCGAATGTCAAGTGATGAAATGATAGTCAGGAAACCCTTTGCCATACCAAATGATTTCCCTTCCAGATTCTTTATCAGTCTGTCAGCTAAAATTTTCTGAGCACCTTCTCTGAGTCAGGGATGCTTCTAGAAGCTAGGGAGACTGCTGTTCCAGGATATCAAGATAGGGTTCCAGCTCATTCTTTTATTTCTCTGTTTTATTTTGGAAAGTTGGCAACGAAGGTGGAAGAATGGTGACTAATGACCTTCCCTGATTCAGTATCTCCCACTGAAACTTGAAATGTGGTTGAAGGACATGTCAAAATGCATAACACAAATTTAAAAATGGATAAAAAAAATCAAGTCTATAAAGCATATGGAGAAAGTTTATCATCATCGCTAGATAAGAATTCTCATAATATAAAGGACCATGATGCATTATGAAGGATCAGTCGCAGGTAGCTGTGGAATAAATGAATTACTGCAAGTTTTTGAATAGTAGTTTACACAAGGCACTGTGCTTACAACCAAGACCAAGACAAAGCATAAAAGGAATTGAGTGCTCCTGGGTTTTATAAGAGTGCTTGGAGTTGTCAAAGTCCCAGAAGATTTACTAGGAGAATGTACTTCTCCACTGACCACCATCCTACCCCTAGAAAGGAAATGGGATATGATGTGTCTTCTTTCCTAGGTAAGGGAGGGAATGGGGACAGTGCAGGGGTAATGAAAGAATCATATATGATTCTAGGAATCTTCAAAGAAGGAGAGACTACAGGTGAACGTGCACTCTATGGAAAACCAACTTTACAGTATGTTATTAAAACACAGGAAAAGAGAATTAGAGAGGATGGCATGGTGAGAAATTACTAAGAAGAGAGGAAGTCAAAACATACCCCACATCTGGTTCTCAGTTTTTGTAAACACTCATCACCTTATTCCTGGCTATTGAGGATAATGATATTATCCTCATCTGTCTCATCTGTCTGAAGGCATCTGTCTCTTCAGATTTCAGGGTGGCAGTTGGCCCTGCAGCCTGCTACCTCAGTTTTTCTCACGAAACCGAGCATTTTCTTGTTGTAAGGATAGGAGTAATGACCACAGAGCTCTTTACATGTTGGAGCTGAAACTGTAAAACCCAAACTATTTGGTTTTAATGATGATGATATCATTTGGCATTTTGAAAGAAAACAAATTGTTAATTTTTAAGATCACAACTGTAATATATTGTAATAAATGGATCAAGGAGTGGTACCAATTGACTTTTAGGAGCTTCTTGGTTTTTCCATTTTGATGCTATTAGCTTTCCAATAGCATCAATTTTAGCCTTTTCCTCTAACTGTAAAAATTTATCAACACTTTAGATAATTCATTTTATTAAAACATTAGCCCAGGGGTTGGGGATTTAGCTCAGTGGCAGAGCGCTTGCCTAGCATGTGCAAGGCCCCGAGTTCAATCCTCAGCCCTGAAAAACAAAACAAACAAACAAAGAAAGAAACAAACAAACAAAAACCCCATTAGCCCTATTCTTTTTTTTATTTTAATTTTAATTTTTGAACAACCATACAACTTTTTAACAAAATAATATAAAATGTGTATAGTTTCTGGATACTAGATTTATCTCCAGGAGTGCCCCCCACAATTTCCCACTCATATCCCTTCCTTCCCTTACGCACAATATCTCTAAAAAAGTATTAGGTTGTATAACATTACACCTTATCTGGATTTAACACATGATAATAGACCTTCTTTCTGAATGGCCAGGGTCTAGTACCAACCTCCACAGATGAGTGGAGACATTTGACCCTTGGATCTCTGGGTTAAGTTTATTTTACTCAGCATGATTTCTTCCATAGCCATCCATTTACCTTCAAAGGCTGCAATATCATTGTTTCTAATTGCTGTGTAAAATTCCATGGTATATAAGTATTGCATTAGCCCTATTCTTAATCTCTAACTTATAATAACAATTAGCTTCCAAGCACATATTGGTATTTCATCAATATAGGGATATAAAATTAACTCTGATTACTTATTACTTTTAATGGAGTAGAACATTGATTATTGTTTCCTGTTAGATATGAATTGTTCACATAAAGCTCATGTGTGAGACAATGCAAGAAAGATGAAGTGATTGGCTTATAAGAAATTTAGTGTAATCAGTGTTTTAATCCCCTGATGCAGATTAACTTGGTGGTCACCCTTGGAAGGTAGGGTGTGGATGGAGGACATAGGTCATTGGCCATATGCCTTTGGGTTATATATTTTGTGAATTGACCTTAGGCTTGTATGATGTACCCCACTGCTTTCCTCCACCACGCTTTTCTGCCATGAAGTTCTACTTCACCGTGAGCCCTGAGCAATGGAGTCAGCCATCTGTGAACTGAGGCCTCTGAAACCGTGAGCGCCAAAATAAACTTTTCCTCCTCTAATTGTTCTCGTCAGATCTTTTATTCACAGCAGCAAAATAGTAGACTAAAACATCTCCGTATAAAATATTTAAAATATTTTGTAACTTTCAAATATTACTTTTATCTTTCATTTATAATATTTAGTCAATTATGAAATAGATTTGCTGTATTTTTGTGGTGCCATGATAATTCTTACACATACAGAAATGTATGTGGATTAGCTTGGGAAAGTTATTTAAACTCTGCGTACCTCAGTTTCTTCCTCTAGAAAAAGAAATTATAACCATAAAACCACCTTGTTGAGTTGTGAGGATTAAAATGAGTTATTTTAAGTGAGGTCTCTAGTTAAAAGCCTGTGTGTAGTAAGCACTAAATGAAAATGTTAGGTGTCATTATTACTTTTGGTGGTTTCGATGACCATTACTTATTAGTTTAGAATAACACTATATGTGGTTAAAGCTGGAAGATTGTAAAACCAGCTAGTCCACAATCATGAGCAGATTGAAGATTGAATTTCACATTCAAAAAATTGGGTATATAACTGCTTTAAAATTATTTTTAAACTGAATGCCTTTTGAGGAGGCATACAAATCTAGCTGCTCAGAATCTTCATTATTCTCTGTCAAATTACATTGTCATTTTGCCTCCCACATTTGATTACCTGTTTAGCTCCCGAAAAACCTTTAATTTGTGGCCACTGGCTTAATCTATAGCTCTCAATTAATACAGAGACAAGTTCCTTCTAGATGGATCAGAAAAAAAACCAAAATTGTGACCAAACTGGAAATACGATCTGGGAATTCTACTTTAAAGCCACCACTGTCCCTATGCTCCATGGTGTCTGCTTTAATCATAATTGCTTAGCTCAAGTTCCTGTATAATGACAATAGAATGAAGGGTTTAAACTTAGTCACATTTTAGTACACTTCAGTGGGGGGAAAGGGGTATACTCTTAAGGACAAAACTATCCTTCCTATTGGAAATCCAAACAAAAAACAAAACAAAACAAAAACCACATTATGGAATGTGGCAATGTTCACACTGCCCTTTCCCCCTTCTTTAATGGTATGGGGGTTCAGGTTAGGGAAATTTGGTTCTTCCCTTATTAATCTGGTACATACCCAGACCTAGAGCTGCAACTTGAGTACATCACTTCTAACCCTCTTCATGAGGGTTTCAATGCACAACTGGCACTGTCTTTAGAAGTGGGAGTAAAGCTAAAATTACTTGCGTGGGACGAAAATGTTGTAATAGGAAACTATTCTGGTTAGCAGGCATTATAACAACAATGAAATCATTTCTACAAAATATAACAGGAAGCAAAGTGATGTAATTAATTCTAGCCCTAGATCTTGTATACTGGACTCAATGTGAAACATATACAACTAGAAAAGATGGGGGAGACTGTGATTTCTTTAAAATGAGATGAATGCTTTAAAAGTGAATTGAAATATGGTATGAAAATTCACACTTTACTTCATATTCCTTCACGAAATCAAGAAAGGAAATAAGACAGGATAAGTACCCTGAACCCGACTCACTGCCAGCCTTGTGGGAGGTTTTAATTAGGAACCCCCTTCGGTTAGAATGAGAAAACGAGAAAAAAGATGACACAGTCTCATCCCTTGACAATCATAGGAAAAGGAAAACTTTTGGTAGAATGTTTGTTTACTCTTGATGGGGCATAAATAGAATGTGTTATTTAAAATTCATTCCCACAGCAAGAACAGGTACACTTCACCTTGGGTAACTTGCAATTTGTAGTGTGCATAAGAAGCAGACGGGGCTCTTACTTCAGTAGTAGAGTTACTGCATCTGAATCAGTGAGGGTGGCACCTGGGATCTTCATCCCAAGACTGCTCGTGCCATGGTTATTCCCATGATTATTCTCAGCTTTATTTTAGGAACAGAAAATAACACAAAAATGGATAACAATAGTAATTTGAAATACTTTGATTACTTAAATCTTGCCTTCAAAGTACTCACAATCTGCTTGGTAGATATCTATGCCATTGATAGATGATATAGGGGCTGGGGATGCAGCTAACTGGTGGAGCACTTGCCTAGCAACTGTAAGACCCTGGGTTCAAGCCCATTCTCTGCGAAAAAAACAAGCACTCCATAAGATTGGCATGGGTTGAAGAGTAAGGGGAGGAAAGGAGGATATTTAAGGGCAAGGGAAGGCCCAAAGTCCTCATGGAAAAGGTTGAGATTTGACCAATTCACAGAAAGCATTGCATTATTTTGTTGGAAGACAGAGGTAACAGAGTTTAATTCTATTTCCCCACCATTTAGCTACTTATTCTAGGACAAACTGTTTTATGTCTCTTAGTCTCAGTGTCTATATCTTTCTAAAAACACAAGAAAATCCATAGTACCATGACTGTTGAAGAATAGTTGCTTCATCAATGTCTGTTTTGTTACCCCTTAGAGAAGAATTTGGGTGTAGAAATAAAGGAAATATGCTAAAAGTGAAACCTCAGTAGTCAAATTCCCTGAGATTGCTTGGTTAATCTGAGGATATTATGGTGTTTTGACTTCAAGATCAGGGTTCATTCCCTAACTTATTAAAGCATACACATCACCAGAAAAAATCTCTGGGCTCAGTGTCAGAACTTCCAAATCAGAATCTCCAGGGTGGGGTCCTAGACACCTAGCTTAACAAACACTCATGTAACTTTTAGATTACATACCAGTCAGAATTTTGGGTTCTGGAAACACTTAGGCCAAAGCCATATGATTGGGCACAAAGAAAAAAACTTATGGAGAATAAGAGCTGAGTCTTACTGAGGTTGAGAAACTTTCATTTATTCCTTTAGGAGATTTTTTTCATCATCTACTATGTACTAGATATTGCTTGAGGTCAGTGGTTTTCAACTGGCATAAATTTGCCTTTTAGAGACATTTGTCAATGTCTGGAGAGATTTTTAAATTTTTGTTTTGTTTTTTGTTTGTTTGTTTGTTTGCTTTTTAAGAGAGAGAGGGCCAGTGAGAGAGAGAGAGAGAGAGAGAGAGTGAGATAGAAAGAGAAAGAGAGAATCAACTTTATTTAGTTGTTCCTGTGGCTTCGGTTGCTTTGACATTTTGTTATGTACATGGTGCTGGGATTTGAACCCGCGTCCTTGCGTATGTCAGGCAAGCACGATACCACAGAGCCACTGCTCCAGCCCTGTCTGGAGACATTTTGTTTTTCACAGTTTGGAGGTTGCTACTGGTATCTAGTGAGTTGAAGCCAAGAATGCTGTTAAGTGCCGTACAGAGTACTGATCAGTTAACTATTTTCCATTCAGTTATCGTCTGCTCAAAGTATAAGCAGCATAAGATTAAAAAACCTTATTCTTGTTATCAGAAAGGAAGATAAGTAGGTTCATGCCATAATGAAACCTATTTTCTTCTAATGGGGACACATTTGGGAGTGATAAAAGGTAAGGGAAAATTTAAAAGTTTGGGACAGAGTATAAACAAGTTTGTAAGCCAAAATAAGTTGGATTTTATGTGTCAGGGAATCAGAGTCACTGTATGTATAATCTTAATATATAATAATAATAATATATATATTTTTAATATTTATATATAATGTTTTTAAACAGAAGGTCTGAAGATTATTCTGAATTGGTAGAGAGGTAGTGTACTAGGCAGAAACTAGAATTAAACAGGCAGAAAGGATATAGTAATCTAGGCAAAAGGTGATGAGTATTGAGAGCTGCATAAAGTGATAAGAAGAAAACAAGGTAAGAGAGAAAAATTTTAAGGTCACTCCCTAGTAGAAACTGGCCTATGTTTGGATATGATCAACAGGGAACCCTGGATGGAAGGTGGTTCCATGATCCAGTGGAAGGTAATTGGACCGAAAGCCAGGGAGGGAAGATCTGTGGGAATTGGAAATTGGGGGAAAGTT
This sequence comes from Aplodontia rufa, assembly GCA_004027875.1. NCBI lineage: Eukaryota > Metazoa > Chordata > Mammalia > Rodentia > Aplodontiidae > Aplodontia > Aplodontia rufa. Next base: position 47,355 of record PVKS010010294.1, read on the forward strand.
CACAATTTAGATTAGGTGGGTTTGAGATTATGTCAGGATTTTAAAAGGAAATTCCCAATAAACTGTAGTCCAAATGAGAAGAAAGGAAAATAAATATTAACCTGAGAGAAGGAGAAGGAAAGTGATCATTTCAGGCAAAGGGTTAAGTCTTTCAAGTGAGGGATTTATAGAAAGGGTTGGGTGACATGAGTATATAGGTATGTTTTACCTGTTTTATGAATATGGGAATCAATTGGTTACAGGTCATCTTATTACAGAGTACCAAAGATGGGATTCACAATTGAGGTTTCCTACCTCTAAATTCAGAATTCTTAATGCCGTGAGCACCAGAAGTCAAGAGGAAGGAGATTAGCCAGGCACTCCTGTGGCCTGTGTTCATTCTACTCAAGCCCAGGTGACTCATGAGTGTGGAGATGAGCTTATCTCCCCAGTGTGAGGACACTGTTAATGCCTTTCCTTCAAAAGCACTGTTTCTGGAAAGTTTTTGATTTGTGAAGAGTAGAAGCAATCTGAAAAGTTCACTGGATCTGTGGGAATCCTGACTGTTGCATCAGACAGCATCTTGGTTAGTGCTGTGGTCTGAAAATTTGTGTCCCTCTCAAATTCATTAGTTGAAACTTAATCCCCAAAGTGATAATACTAACAGGTGGGGTCCCTGGGCGGGGGACGATGAGGCTATTCCACTTCACTTTCATGAGGGGTTAGTGCCTTTATAAAAGAGGCCAGAGATAGCTCATGTGCCAGACACAGCATGAAGGTGCTGCCTTTGAGGACAGGGCCTTCCCCACACACTAATCTGTTGTTTGGATTACTGATCTTGGACGTCATTGTCACCAGAATTATGAGAAATAAATTTCTGTTGTTTATAAGTCTATTATAAGTCTTTGTCCCCAAAAGGCAAAGAGAAATTGCTCATGACAGAAACATGGAAAACTAAACACACACAGAAAAAAAAGAAACATTGAAAAAGGAATTAATTTATTGGCTCATGGAAATGGCAGGGTTGGAGATGAGCAGTGACAATGGAAATAGTCAGATCCTTTCTCTCTCTCATGTTTTTCTTCCTGACCATCTTTGCAGAAGGTGAGAACACTAGGTCTGGCATCTTCTATGCTTATACTCTTATTGCTTTGGAATAGGAGAGAAGATGCTTTCCCCATGGCTGGCTGAAAGAGGTTGCTATGGCCTATAGATTTGGGCTTTAAATTGACTTCTACAGAGGGAAATAATTTCTTTTTTCTTTTCTTGTTCTAAAGAGAAAGAGAGGGAGAGAGAGAAAGACAGAATACATTTTATTTATTTATTTATTTTTTTTTATCTGCCCTTTGTTTCTCTGACAGTTGTGTATGCGGTGCTGGGCTTTGAACCCAGGTCCTCATTCATACCACACAAGTGCTCAAACTGCTGAGACCCTGGTCCAACCCTGGAAGTAATTTCTTGTAGAGTTTTCTGATACCATTTTAATAAGTACTACTAAGTGGACTATCAGTGAAGATAGAAGGACAGCAGGCTAGGGTTTTCTTGGGCATGGTGGACATCTGAACAAACATTTAACCATATATCACTGGACAATAATGATGTTCTCTGCTCCATTTTAGTTGTGGTTAGCCAGTTTTTAATCCTCTCTTCCCTCTCTTAAAAACACACATTTTTGAGCTTCCTTTCACCATCTTCAGTGTTTCTGAAATAATTAACTTTAATGAAATTATGTTATTTCAATTTAATTGCAAATATAAGTCTTTTGGCCTTTTACTTCTTCAACATGTTATTAAAAATGATAAAATGAGACCATGAGAGCTCTTTTGGCAATGTGTTTGTGCCATGGTGTTCAGGGTAAAAGACCAGTCTGCAGCTCTTGGCCTGGCAATGTGGTTTCAGTTTAAATAGAGGTAAGTGCTATAAAATTATCCCGTTCAGAATGATACACACCCACTGGGAGAGCCAAGCCATATGAACAACTTGCATTTCTGCCTCAGCTACTGATAAGGGAAGAACAGGGAAAAAGTCCACTGCAAATGCTTCTTTGACTGATAATCATCATGATGTTATACCAGTGAATTATTGTTGCAATAGAAATGCAATAGAAATTCATTCCTTATAGTTCTGGAGGCTTGGCATTCTAAGGAAAGCATTAATAGGTTCAGTGTCTGGTGAGGGTCTGATCTCAGGGATGGTGATTTGCTGTATCTATATGGTAGATGGTTCAAACCATTTCCCTCTGGCCTCCTTTAGATGAAGAACAATCCCATTCATGAGATCTCTGTCCTCGTGTTCTAACTGCTTCTCAAAGGCTGACTTTTTTTTCTTAAAGGGAAAGAGAGAGAGAGAGAGAGAGAGGGAGGGTGGGAGAGAGGGAGATAAGGGAGAATCAGCTTTATTGATTTATTTTTTATTCTGGCCTTTGTTTCTCCAACATTTGTGTATGTTGGGTTTTGAATTTGGGTCCTGATATATGCCAGGCAAGTGCTACAACCATTTCAATCCAGTACAAAGACTGACCTCTTAATATTTTTGCATTGGGGATTAGTTTTCAAAATATGAATTTTGGGGGGACAGTAACATCCCAGCCACAGCAGTGCTTATGATCATGTGCCAGACAGTCCATTAATTCAAGATGATATTAAGTATCCCAGTTGTTGGTTTGTAGCTCAGTGGCAGAGCATGTATGAGGCGCTGTGTTGATCCTTAGCACTTCATAAAAATAAATAAATAAAATAAAGCTATTCTGTTAAAAAAAAGTTTAAGTAACACAAACTTTTGTCTTGGGAAGTTCTTAGAGGTGAAGAGTCAGTGTGGGAAGCCCAGAAGTGGGCAGATCACATCCCACTGAAGGGAGGGCTGGGAGGCTTCCTAGAGCTGCTGTGGTGTGATCTAAGCTGTCCCCTAAGGAGCAGAATACTAGGTGAACCATGGAGGAAAGTGTGTTTGAGGCATAAAAACCACACAAGGAAAGTCAGGTGTTAAAGGACATTGCATGTTTTTGAAAATAGCAGGAGTTTTAAGTGTTTAGAAAATTTCGCACAAAGAACTTGATAAACATTAAATCACGGAACTTGATAAATATTATTGAAATAAATAATGAACACACAGGGAGGACCACTATGAGTAAAAGGGCTAGGGAAAAAGGCAGGAGCCATATCAAAGAGAGTTTTCTGAGTGTTTTGACTTTTATCTTAAAAGCAATAGGAAATGATTATTTCATTTTCATTTTATGTTATTTTAGTCAGCTTTTTTACAGTATGACCAAAAAACCTGCCTGACAAGAAAAATTTTAGAGAAGAAATAGTTTATTTGGGGCTCACAGTTTCAGAGGTCTCAATCCATAGATGGCCAGCTCCATTGCTCCGGGGCCCAAGGGGATGCAGAACATCATGGTAGAAGAGTATGGTGGAGGAAAGCAGACAAGAACACAGCAACCAGGAAGCAGAGAGAGTTCTGCACACCTGGGACAAAATATACAACCTAAAGGCACGCTCCCATTGCTCTACCTCCTCCATCCAGCCACTCCCTACCTGCCCACAGTTACTACTTGGTTAATCTCAATCAGGGGATTACTGCACTGATTAGGTTAATGCTCTGACAACCCAATCATTTCACCTCCAAACATTTTTTTGCATTGTGTTACACATGAGCTTTTGGTAAACACCTTACATATGCCATTAATATGCCGAGGAATTTCATGATCAAATTTGCCTTTTGAAAAATAGAAGTATTTTATGAGAATGCAGGAGAATGGATTTGAAAGGGCCTATCTTAAAGTATGGAGGTGAGTTAAGCTGTTGTAATCCAAGTGAGAAACAGTAGACATGAGTTAGGGGTCTAGGAGTAGGGCAGAGGCATTGAAACATTTATATAAAAAAAGTGGAATTAACAGATCTACTTGATTTGTAGGTTGGTAAGTGTAAGCTCAGAAGGAGTCAGAATGATTCCTAGACTTTAGGCAATTGGTTGAGCAGGCTTGGAGGCAATGATGAAGCTACTAGCTGCAGACAATCTGAATTCAGCATATGGTGGTTATATCCAAGTGATGATGCTACCGGGAGAGTGGGACTTCAGGTCTGGAATGCAGGAAGATGGTCTGAGATGAAAATATACACTTGGGGGTTCATTAGTCTTTAATTAGCTGTGGAAATTTTGGAAAGGTCATCAGAAAGAAGAAGGTAGCCAGAGGACCCAGGTGAGAGCTCATGGGAATCAGAATGCTTAAGATAAAGAGTGACCATTTCTGAACATGGAGAAAGAACAGCTAGATGGGTAGGATAGAATCTAGGAAAAGGGGAGGATGTTACATACACCAAAGAGAAAAGCTTCATGATTCTGTCACCTTGAGAAAGTTAGAAATCTCCCTGACTCATTTTCCTTGTCAGTGGAAAAAGGAGTAATGGTATCTATTACATAGTATGTTGTACGGTTATGATAAGAATAATTATATTCAGTAGATATAATTCCCTGAACACAGGGTTTACTAAATGAATAGTTTTTCTTTTTCCAGTGTTGATTTGGTTATTGATGAAATCATTTACATAAAATATACAACTTAATGAGACTTTGTATTTAATCCAAAAATTTAGTTAGATCTATTTCCTAACGGCTGAATCTCCAAAACCTAATAATCAACTCTGGTAACAAACCAAGCAGATTCGGATGGAGGATGTTTCCAGAAATAGCTATTTTCTTCCTTCTGATATGACTGTGATCTATCTTGTTTAAAAACACTGTATTCATTTCTCATTTGACTCTAGAATGAATAATAAGTGTGAAACCTCCTTTACAGAATTACATCAGTCATTCCAAACTGTATAGTATGTATTTTAGAAGACCTGACTTTTAATGTTTTGAACATTATTCTGCACATCTGCTTGTATAATTTTCATGTGACTCACAATTTAGATGCTTTTATTAAAGCAACCTAATTTGGAGATATTTAAGGCAATATTTTCTTGCTTTTGAAATCTTAGAATTATTTGTTCTCCTTGAAGTTGAGCTAAAAAATTACCTAGATTCCTTTGTGGAACTCACAGGCAATTTCAACCTCTGGCTTTATGCAGAATTCAAACATTTTCACTTGCGTTTTCCTTTTCAAGTAACAAAAAGTGCCTCCCTCATTTGGTCATGCTTAGAATCTGGTTTTCATAGAAATTTCTAAGGCTTGACAATTGGAGGCAAAACATATTGCAAGGGAAGAGATAGAAAAGAGTACAAAAGAGAAATGGGACACATATTAGACTGACAAAGAACAAGCAAACCATCTCCCTTACTTTAATTCACTTTCTTTTTTTTTAATATACCTTTTCCATTTGTTTAGTAGCAACTTGAAGAAAAATCCTGTTCACAAGTGGTTTTGTCAAAGATTTTCACCTTCCAGTTGTGTTTCTAAGGCAATCTACAAAGCACAATGGGGAAGATCCAGGCTGATCACAAGGAGTTTGAGTGTGCTCTTTATGCTACCATACATGTGCTTGAGTTGTATGAGATAATATTTAAGTTTCCTTTCTGTTTCAAGATTGTTTAACTCGAAGTCCTTTCATTCCTTTACACTCTGGTACTTTATCTATTTGTATTTAGTCACTAAAAAATAGCTACCTACCCTCCTGCAAAAGCTGCCTGTCTCCTATTCCCCAGACCCACAAATATGTTATCTCACAGAGAAAGGGATGTGAAAATGTAATTAAGCTAGAGATACTGAGATGGGAAAGTCATCGTGGACTACTGGGTGAGCCCAATGTAGTCACAGTGTCCTTATAAAAGGATAGGCAGAAAGTTTGGAGGCAGAGAGGAAGCAGACTGGAGCAGCGCTTCATCTTCAAGATCTTTGAAGATGGAAGAAGGGACCTTGATCCAAGGGTACCGTAAGGCTCTTGAAGTCAGGAAGGGCAACTTAGAAGGGGAGGGTAGCCCTGCTGATACTTTGGTTTCTGCCCTCTGAAACCCAGCTGGGGCTTCTGACTGCCAGAATTCTTAGATAAAATGTGTGTTGTTTTAAGCCACTACGTTTATGGTAATTTGTTAAAACAGCAGTATGAAACCAATACACATTTATCTAATGTTTATATTTATGAAACTTTAAGATTCATAATCCTGTCTCAGCCACTCTAAGTTCTTTTTCTTTACCAAATGACAGAAGGTGTAGGCAGAGTCACAGTCACCAAGTAGTTAATGAGGCTCCATGAAGATTTGAGTTCTACGAGATTTACATGGATCAAATACCAGCTCTGTCATTTGCTTGTCATCTGACTATAGGCCAGACCCATACTTCTCTGTGTCTCAGTTTTTTTCATTTGTAAAATTAGGCTAATAGCAGAACCTACTTGACTCATAGAGCTAAAGGGCTCACACTTCACAAAACATAGCTTCTTGCATCAACCTCTAATTCTCCCATAAGGCTTCTCCACCAGTTACTTCCAAGGGCAGTGTCAAGAATTAGGTGAGGTTGGGACAATGATCAACAGTGTAGTCAGAGGACTTAACAGTCAAACCTCAAGCCTGAGGAGGCGATGACAATGAGGAGCCTGCCTGCAGCTGAGTCCAATTTTCTCCAGTTCTGAATTTTCACTGGCTTTGCCGCTCTCAGGCTATTCTGGGAATTCCACAGAGACTGAGATCATTCTCTCCATCACCCTGGAACTTACGAAAGCATCAAGCTGAGATGTGGTTCAGGTATTCCAGGCCCTAATGTAAACTCTTATTGCATCCAAATCCACCAAAAGGGATTGGCTACATTTAGCTGATTATTCAGGCATTTTCCTTGATGTAGAAGACTGAAGACATCTCAAGCTTTTATTGTTTGATATTTATTCATGATATGTATACATTTGATAAAATAGAAAAGAAAGGACACCTTTCCTTTTAAGAAAGAGCCCAAGGATTTTTGTAAAGCAAGAAGATGAAGGACATTATGAAAACGTCTAGCACAGGGCTATCTAACCACTTGTTTTGAGGCCATTCATTGTTTAATGTTTTAGGCCTTTTTCTTCTAGATTTGCAATTTGACTGCTTCAAAGGATGAAAGAGAAAATACATTTTAAAAATATCATTTGTAGGATGTGCTTGATTCATTTTCTGATTGGCTTTTTAATATTTTGAGACCATCACTTTGGGATTCGATGCTTTTGAATATGGTAGTTTTGACGTTCACCTTTATCTTGTTTTTGTCTGCATAGAAGAGAAAAATCTAAAATGCCAATAGATAATGTCCATAACAATTTCTATAGAAGTCAAAGTGTTCATATTATAAGAGAGACACTTTTTGTAGCAACATGGTTTCTAGGAGAGATTTCTGAATTAGATCCTAGTTCTTCTTTTCCCAGACATGTACTTTGAGCAAGTGAGCTTGTAAAGTTTTATAATTAGCAATGTGTTCTCCAGTGCATTTTGCATGTGATTCTACAACTCCCTCGTGGGCTAGAGTGTTAGTTAGCTTTTTATCTCTGTGGCTAAAATACTTGACACGAACAACTTAGGGAGGAAAAATTTATTTTGGTTCATCATTTCAGAGGTTTCATCTGGACCATTTCCATTGCTTTGGGCCCGAAGTGAGGTGAAGCATCATGGTCAAGGAGCCCAGTAAGGAAAGACTGCTTAGCACATGGTGGCCAGGAAGAAGAGAGGGGAGGGGGGAAAGGGCCACAGTGAAAATGGATCCTAGGGCACATTCCCAGTGACCCATGTCTTCCAGCCACACCTCACCTGCCTGGTTATCTCTGAGTTAGTCCACTCAAACTAGGACGGACAGATTAGACCACAACTCTCATAATCCAATCATTTCACCCGTGACTATTTCTGCATTAACACAGGAACTTTGGGGGACAACTTATATCTAAACCGTAACAGCTAGATGATAGCTACTCCTGTATTAGAGAAAATCTAGTCCTAGAAAAGTAAGCTGGGTTACCCAAATTCATGTAGTTGCTATATTAGTCAGATATCTCCAAAGAAACAGAACCAGTATTATAACTGTGTCTACAGCTACATTTACATTTATACCCATACTCATCTACATATATAGATAGATATCTATATCTAGGAGGAGCCTTATTGAGTATTGAGATTATGGAAGCCAAGAAGTCCCACTTTTAGCAATTTGCAAGTTGGAGACTCAGGTAAATGAGTGGTGTAGTCTGAAGGCCTAATAGCCAGAGAGCTAATGGTATTGATTCAAGTCTGGGTCTGCAGACCTGAGAACAAGAGAGCCCGGAGGTCAGATCAGTGACTCAGCTCAAGCAGTTAGGTAGGAAGAAGAGATAAATTCAGCCTTCCTTTGTCATCTTATTCTCTTTAGGCCCTCTACAGATTCCATAGTGCCCATGTATGTTGGTGAGGGGCAACTATTTTCAAGTTCTAATTTCAATCTAAATTCTATCCCTTTCTAGAAATACCTTCGTAGACAAACTCAGAAATAATGCTTAATTAGATATCTAGGCATACTCTGGTCTAGTAAAGTTGACACATAGAATTATAAATTATATACAACTATAATATTAACCATCACAACTGCTAAGTGCCAATGGCTCAATTTTTCTTTTCTTTTATCTTTCTACTATAGGGTGTATGGAAATCTGTCTTAAGGGTGACATTTATCCAGATATTAAAGTGAAGTGGAGGGATGAGCAGTGGGACATCTAGAATTGCTCCTGTGACAGTCTCTTTATGATATAACTTGCCATTCAATTCTAGAACAGTGTGGCTGTGGTCATTTGTCATGAACAGGGTGATGTAGCATATTTTTGGGGAATGAACAAGGACTAGGGGGAAGACTCAGAATTTGGCTCTGCTCCTTTGCCCCTGTATTACCTGAGTTCCTTAGCTTGTTTCTGAACCTTAAGTTCTGTATCTTTGAAGTGTGTCTCATAATTATCATCACATTTGGTAATAGAGATGGCACAAGGGAAGTCCCATTTGAAGTCTTTATAACTGTTTCTACATATGCAATAATCATGTAATGAATGATATTATAATTATTTTTATAACTTTTGAGTTATATAGAGGAACATGGTGAAGTTCCCCTCAAAGCTCCACACTTCCACCATAAAACACAAAACATGTTTTTTGGTCCAAGTTTGAGAAAGAGCACACAGCATAGAAAAATCATTATTCTCCCCTAAGGACTGAATGAAAAGAATGATCAAATGAAAATAGATCTGGGAAACAGGCTAAGAGAAGACCCTGTAGTAGTGAACTGGGCTTTCAAACCACATTACATTCAAGAATGAGAATTCAACATGATTTGAGAGCAAGGTGGGAGGGGTTTATTTAGCTATTTAAATTTAATATTAAGTAGCACCTCAGGATACACATTTAGCTGCAGGGTTCTGGGTAGCATGAAAAGGGAGAGACAGCAATAGATGAAGAAACCCTTGCAAGGGTCTGCAGCTCCGCTGCCCCTGGCCTGTGCCTACTTCTTAAAACTGCCACCCCGGAACCAGGTTGGCCTGTTGACTGATGATCAGGAAATCTGGGTCTGGTCCCAGTTTGTTTTCTGACATGCTGTCTGACTCTGAATCAAATCACTTTGCCGCTTTGCCTTCAGAAAGATGAAAATAAAAAAAGACCTCTGCACCTTATCTCACAGGCGTCTTTTAGGATTACACAAACAAATAAAATTGTTTAACATGCCCCTGTATGTTGTATCCTACTGTTAAATGTGGTAGCATAATTTAAGAAGAGGTAAACCTCTGTAAATCACGAGCCTTATCTCTGTCTTGTGGGCAACGGCTTTGGTCTACAGCAGTGTGTGAGTCAGCAGCAGCTTTGTCCTGGAGAGCTGACTGCTGAACAACAGGGCTCCACTTGGTCAGCTCACAGACTTTGGGAGGTTATGTTACTGGATTCTCTAACTTTATTTAATTCTGTCACCTTGTCAAGGATCTTTTCTGAGCCCAGGTTTCTAGATCTGTAAATTAAGACTGCAACACAGAATTAAATAAAAGTGAAGTTATTAACATTATGCCTTCCACTTACGTTCAACAATTTTAAAAAGATTTATTATTTTTCTTTTCTTAAGATTTGGAGTTCCTGGAGTTGTCTGGGAGTTTCTAGGTCCTTGATGATTTAGAGATACAATTGGGCAAGGTGAGGAGACCTCTTCCAGGAGATCTGGGCTAGGCTAAGTGTGCATAACCCACTGGATTTGCTGCAGTAGAGGAGCTGAGTGGGGACTAATTATTGGCCTGAGTTACAGGGCAGTTCCAGTGGGTGCAACATCTTCAGAATGTCTTAAGATGAGCAGGTGACCAAAGTTCTTGCTGTTTCGCAGGGGCTGCTACAGGGCGAAGCTCTGGATAAGGACACAGTCAGGCTGTTTGGTCCCCTTATTTTCTTTTGTAGTAATTTCCACCCTTTCTAACACATTGTGTTTGCTGCAGAATGTTGGGAGACTTCCAGGCATCCCTAAGATTCATCTTTTTAATCAACAGAAAGGAGGAAATGCCTGCCTTTATTGCTCTCGAGGTAGCTCTCTGAGAATCAGCAGGCTGCAGATTCCAGAGGCTTCTCTGCCTGCCTCACCTGCTTGCATCTCTCATTACGCTATTCCCATGGTAACCCTCAGGAAGGGAGAAGAGGGACTGCGAACCATCCAGAGGCTATTTTTAGATTTCTGGACAGATGCTTTGACAAATCTGTTGAGGGAAAGAAAATGGAACAAATGTAGAAAGGATTTTTCCCAAAGACAATATCGTTTAAAATATCTGTTATAAAACTGGAAAAGATCTTGAGAAATTATCTGATCTATCCCTACCTCTGAAAAAACCTGCTTTAAAATCATATACAATTGAATTCTTTATTCTAATATACAACCATGCTTCCTATACTTCATTTGCCCCACATTCAATCTAGTCCTCAGAGACTGGTTCTAGTTCTCAGAGACTGGGTTGCTCAGAATATGGACTCACAACCCTGGGAAAGCCATTTATTTAGACTGTGCTACTTCCAGCATTGTGAAGTGTACATCTTGTGCAACTATGTATCATTTTTTCAAAATGTAAACCTGATTCAGGCAGCCTCTATCATACTCCATGAAAGCGTTTAGGAATTTCCAATTGTTCTAGATCTTTAGAGTGTCGATAAAATAGAACATGATATTGACCTTACATACCTGTCTGGGATGATTTAGTACATTCTATATTTTTCTCTGTGTTTCAGGGAACGACCTTCAAAGAATTTCAAACAAGCCATCTTCCTCCCACACTCTCTACCTAGTTAATTTCTGTGACTCTTTCTTGTGCTTCCAATCTGAACTCAAAAGTCAGAAAAAACTTTCTTGACTTCTATTTATTTGTGTAACTTTTCAATTTTTTATTAAACTATAAGTTCCATGTTGATAAGGAATTGCATTATCTGCACAATAATATATACCTATAATATTTGCCAAGGACTGTGCTTGGCAAATAAACTTGCTGAATGAATAATTAACCATTATTTTATTTTATTTATTTATTTTAATTAGTTCAGCATAGTCTTTGTTTTTTTTAAGAGAGAAGGACAGTGAAAAAGAGAGAAAGAGAGAAACAATTTTATTTAGTTTTTCATGTGGCTTTCATTGCTTCAAGACCTCATTGTGTACGTGGTGCTGCGGTTTGAACTCGAGTACTCGCTCTTGCCAGACAAGCACTGTTAACTGCCGAGCCACAGCTCCAGCCTCAAGTTCAGCATAGTCTTAAATATTGAAGGATTCATTACTACATATTCATATATGTATACCTAATGACAACGTAACTTGTACCTGATCCTTTCCCAGGATCTTCCCCCCATCACCTACTCCCGGATTTCTTGTCTGCTCTGTAATTCCCCCTGTTACATATATAAATGACCATATGCGTATGTATTAATTTTGGAAATTTCTAGTTTAAAATGCCTGTCTGAGTGTTATTTGTCTTCTCAGGGGAGTCAGATATTGGCAATCCCCCCTTTCCCTCCCTCCTCACCCTCCTTTTTTCCTTCCTCACATGCTTCCCTCTCCTCTCATTCATGGCTGTAGTTCCCCCAGATTATGTAATACTTTGAATTTGGTGGGTTTTTTAAATGAACTTGATAAACTTTCACTCTATCCTAGGTTTTACTCCAGCTTCCACATATGAAAGAAAATATTTAACACTTAAGTCTCCATGTTTGACTTATTTCCCTCAACATGATTTTTTCTATTTCCATCCATTTACCTGCAAAAGCCATGATATCGTACTTTCTAATAGCTGAATAGAACTTCATTGTGTGTGTGTGTGTGTGTGTGTGTGTGTGTGTGTCTCAGTTTTTGGATCCATTCATCCAGTTAAGGGTATCTAGGTTGATTCCATAATTTAGTTTTGTAAATTGAGCTGTTGAGCTGTTATAAATGTTGGTGTAATTGTGCCACTATAATATGCTAATTCTAGCTCTTCTGGGAAAATACCCAGGAGTGGGATAGCTTGGTAATACAGTGGTTCCATCCCTAAGTTTTTGAAGAGTCTTCACACTGATTTCCAAATTGACTAGCCATTATTATAAATGGACATAAATCCATTTTCTCTGTCAAGCTACGTGATAATAAGAGGGTTTCTCAAATTATAATACATCCAGTTCAATGTCCTTTCATGATAAACATATATCAATAAAATAGACCTCAATGAAAAATTCTTCATGGTAACAACAACCACTCATGAGAAGCTCACAGCTCATAATTGGTAAGGTCTGGTACATGACAAGGCTGTCCACTCTCATCATCTCTACTTAAGACGGTCCTTGCAGTCCTAGCCAGAGAAATAAGGTAATAATAAAGAAATAAGAGGAAGGAGAAGAAGATAAAGAAGAAGTGAACTTGTGAGGAAGTAGAAGTAAAAATATCTAATAGAATCAGAAAATCAAGAGCCTTGGTGCTCTTCCAAACGCTGCCTCATCTCCAGTGAACTCCTATGGCTTGCTTAAATGACTGTAAGCATGAAGAGGAGCTATAGACTCCTGGTGTGTTCCCCAGAGTGACACTATAGGGAGATGGTAGAATCTTCTGAAGGTAGGGCCTGATAAGAGGTCTTTAGGTTATTAGAAGCATCCTCTTCCTCTCCTTTGCTTCCTGGCCAAGAAGTGAGCAGGTTTGCTCTACCACACACTTCTGCCATGGTGTGCTTTCTTGCTACAGACTCAAAACAATGGGGCTGCACAATCATGGACTGAAAGCTCCAAAACTTTTAGCCGAAGTAAGCTTTTTCTCATTTTTAAGTTGATTATTTCAGGCATTTTTTTTTTAGAGTAAAAGAAAGTTAATATGCTTTCAGATGTATTGGTCCGCGTGGTCTTTTAATTAGTTATGACCATGTAGATGTCAGAAAATTCCTGCAGAAATCTAGATTTTAAGTTTCTATATACAGTAATTATATCTAACAATACTGGGGTCACAGCATGCAAGCAAACAATTGCCTGAAGCTATGAAGTGTTTGTTTCTTTTAGATGCCATCTTCCTGTCTGTCCCTAATTTCTCTACTACTTC
>PVKS010010295.1:0-60742 GCA_004027875.1 Aplodontia rufa
TTTATTATATTGATTCTGCCTAACCATGAGCATGGAATGTTTTTCCATCTGCTCAGGTCTTCTATAATTTCTTTTTTTAGTGTTTGATAATTTTCTTTGAATAGGTCTTTAATATCCTTTGTAAGGTTAATGCCCAAGTATTTCATTCTTTTGGAAGTGATGGTGAATGGGAGAGATTTTCTGATTTCTTCTTCTGCGGCTTTGTTGTTGGTGTAAAGAAATGCTAGCGATTTGTTGGAATTGATCTTGTATCCGGCTACTTTGCTAAAACCACCTATGAGCTCTAGGAGTTTTCTGGCCAATGTTATTGGGTCTTCTAGGTATAAATCATGTCGTCTGCAAATAGAGATAACTTGACTTCCTCTTTTCCTATACGAATACCTTTGATATCCTTGTCTTGCCTAATGGCTCTGGCAAGGGTTTCAAGGACTACATTGAACAAAAGTGGGGATAGCGGACAGCCTTGTCTCATACCTGACTTCAGTGGAAATGCTTTCAGTTTTTCTCCATTGAGGATAATGTTGGCTATGGGTCTGTCATAGATGGTTCTGACATCGTTAAAGTATCTTCCCTTGATCTCTATCTTTTCCAAAGTTTTGAGCATAAAGTGGTGTTGAATTTTATCAAATGCCTTCTCTGCATCAATTGAGATGATTATATGGTTTTTTTTTATTCTGTTTATGTGGTGAATTACATTTATTGATTTGCGTATATTGAACCAGCCTTGTTTCCCTGGAATGAAGCCCACTTGATCGTAATGGATTATCTTTTTAATGTGCTTTTGTATCCGATTAGCTAAAATTTTATTAAGGATTTTTGCATCAATGTTCATCAGGGAAATTGGTCTGTAGTTTTCTTTCTTTGACGTGTCTTTGTTGTGGCCTGGACTTTTTAGAAGGTCATGATTGAAAAAAAAGTTGGAGAAGGATGCTTAAGATTTTAAAAGACAGAAAAGCAATAGCAATGACAACAAAAGCAATTGAAGGAATCTGTATTCTGACTCAAATAAAGTAACTATAAAAACCTTTTTGGCACAGTTAAGCGAATTTGAATATATTAATATTAGATATAAATGATATTACACAATATTTTGGAACCATTGTTAAATTTCATTTAGGTAGAAGACAAAACATGTTTATTGCATGTCTACTTTAATTTTCATATGAGTTTTTGAACAATTTTCATACCATAAACCTGCAGAAAATATTTTTAAAGGATAGTAATATCAGATTATAGACTGATATGAAGTTGAATGAATATATGGTGGTGAATGAGAAACATATTGGATAGTAGATTTCAGTATTTCTCCTTAAAATCACACCCAGTTAGGATTCTTCATTGAGACAATTTTAAAAATGATTACTTGGCATTGATTATATATGCTCCTGAGTGAAATTAAACAGGGCGACTGATTATGGAGATATTTTAATATCATGAATTTGGTTTTGATTCTCTGTGTTATTTTATTTTGTTTCACATTGTACAATTTAAAATTTTCAAACATACGGACAAGAAAATAATAAAAGAGCCTTCCAGGACTGAAATGTGTAATTTAATTCATACCTGTCTCATACAAAAAAAAAAGAGATATAAATATTAAAAACAGAGCTCAAGTCTCATCTCCTCTACCTCGCACGACTCCTCTCCTCCTTACCTCTTCTGAGCATTAACCATCCTCAGAGATTAATGCTTAGGATTTCAAGTATCTTTTTACACTTCCAATACATACAATCCATAACCATGTAATTTGAGTTTTAGAAAATTAGGTGAATAGTATCAATCTAGCCACATCCTTTTGTATATGAAGTTTTAAAAGTTCAACACTGTGAATTTGAGATATATATTCAAGGAAAGCAAATTTATTCTATTTCAAGATATCAAATTCAATGGCTGCAGTTTACTCACCTCAGGACAATTCCCTTATTTATGTGCTTTTATTTTTTTAAGAACTGATAGGTTGTATTGGATATCAGTATACACGTCCACATTTTCTAATATGTGTAAATAATAGATTGATTTTTTGTTGTTGTTGTTTTTGGTGGTGGTGATACTGAGGATTGAACCCAGTAGTGCTTCAACACTGAGCTATATCCCCAGCACTTTTTATTTCTAATTTTGAGACAGGATCTCTCTAAGTTGTCCAGTCTTGCTGGAACTTGAGATCCTCCTGCCTCAACCTCCTGAGTGCTTGGGATTACAGGTATGGGTGTACCCTGCCCTGCATCAATAGTTTTTCTAGGCAATACACCTAGAAGAGGAACTGGATTGATAACTTGGGAGTGCTTATCTCCAACCTGAATGTTGCGTTTAAAAATCATGTTTCATTCACTGTCCATCAATAATGATTTGTGTTTTGATTGTTAGATTCTTATTGTCCTTTGCATTTTGTTATTTTTGTTTTAGTTTTTAGTTCTTTGGGGCCTGAATGCTGTCTAGTTTCTCCAAGATGACTTGGTTACTTCTTCTTGCGTAGAGATACTGCTACTCAGAACCACTTTAAATAAAATTCTCTGTTTAGGATTTTCAGATCATACAGGTGACATGCATTCAGACCTCAAACTTCTTATTGTGAATATAGCTGGGGGGACTATAGATTTTCACGGGAGATTTCTGTTTTTATACTGTTACTCTGTGGAACGCTTCACATATGCCTAAATATGGTAGTGGATTGTCACTTTGCTTTTAGAATGTTACCTTTACATGGAAAGTTTTCTGCTAGGGCCTGTGTGCTGTCCTTCTTGGTCCATGCAGCTATCCAGGTGGAACCTGAAGACCTCTGTGATTGAGCCAAACTCCCCCAGGAGGAAAGCTTGGTTTGAAGAATAGAGAATATTGCACAATCATATTGTAGCTTTCCACAATTTTCCCCCTCTATGTATTCTGGGATTTTTTTTTTGGACAGTTTAAGAACGCATTCAAATAAATTTTAACATTTATATTTATTATTAAAAAATAAATTTAAGGGGTTGGGGATTTAGCTCAGTGGCAGAGTGCTTGCCTAGCACACGCAAGGCCCCGAATTCCGTACTCAGCCCTGAAAAAAAATTTTAAGGGTCTGGAGAGGTGGCTGGAGCAGTGGCTCGGCGGTTCCAGTGCTTGCCCAAGTACACAGGTTCAAACCCCAGGGCCCATGTACTCAACAGAGCAATGAAAGCCATTTGAAAAACTAAATAAAAATTGATTCTCTCTCTTTCTCTCTCTCTCCTCACTGTCCTTCTTTCTTTAAAAAAATAAAATAAATTTAATTCAAAATACCTAGTCTATAGTTCTCCAAAAGCAGAAATCACAATTAGATCTTTAATTCAATTGTAATTTGTTTTTGTGTATATAAAGTAAATATTTTCACCTATCACATAAGGAGCTGATTGTACCATCACCATTTATTAATTATTCTATTCTTTCCTCACCAATTCATAATGTCACATGGTACAGAGATAGCTATGCTCCTAAGTTTACTTTTTCACATACTTAATTCTCAATGCTCTCTTAATATGGTACCATATTGATTTCATCTCTGTATGTTTGTAATTGTAACTATAGCAAAATGTGAACCTCCCCCTTTTTATATTCTTACATAAAATTATTTTGTCTAGCTTTTGGCTTTTAATACTTTGTTATGAATTATAGGACACATTTTTAATTCCAAAAAGGAAAATCATTGGGATTTTTCTTGGTCTTGTATCTAATGTTTAGATTAATTTGGAAAAGCTCATTTTAATATCATTGTTATGATATGAAATGTTTCTGTGTCTCTCTCTTTATTAATTTATGTCTTCCAATAAAATTTACCAACATGTCATAATGATTCAAACTGTCTTTGTACCTATAACAGTAAAAATCAGAACATAAAATAAATACAGATAAAACTAAAGTTGAGCATCTTAACAAACTTTTTTCAGTAATAAAAGGTGCAACAAAGATAAATAATTTTACAGAAAACTTGACTAACAGTATTGCTCATCTTGCTTTAATTGACATTTACAGAACATCATGGCCAATAACTGCAGAATACTCCTTCTTTTCAAACACAGATGGAACATTTGCCAAAAAAGACCATATGTTTGGATCTATAGTAAATATTAATAAATTTTAAAAGTTTGAAATCATACTGGTTAAGTTTTCTCATTACAATGAAATTCAACTAGAAATAAGTAACAATAACAAAAGTCCTAGAGAATTCCCAAACATTTGGAAATTAAGCAGCATATTCTAAATGACTCATAAATCAAAAAATTAGTATAGCATTTGAAAATATTTTGAACAAAATAGAAATAAAAACATGACATATCATGGTTGGTCAGATACAGCCAAACTGATGTTCTGGGGAATCTTCAATTTTTAAGATGCTGTAAAAAGAGAGAAAACTAAGTCCTAAAGGAGTAGAAAGAAAGAAATCAAAGATAAAAGAAAAATCAACAAAGCAAAAAATTAGTGTTCAGGAAAAAAATCATCAAGAAAGTAAGAAGTTGATTTTTAAAAGAAATTAACAAAATCTACACTCATAATAATATTGATCAAGATAAAGGAGAGAAAAATATTCCAACATAAGGAACAAAAGGGAAGACAGCATTACCGCTTCTTTAGTTATTAAAAGGATAAAAAGATATTATGGAATTTTATGGTGAAAGATTTGACTACTCAGTTTAAAAGGTCAAATTCCTTGCAATCATAATTTATCATAGCTACCAAAAAGAAACAGAACCAATAAAGTATTAGAACTAATAAAAATAAATTTATCAAGTTTAATGGATGCAATATAAGTAAAAAAAAAGGTACATTTTATATTGCAGCAACAAGCAACAGGAAAATGAAATGGACAACTATACTTTTTATAGCAGCATCAAAAACATGAAATATCCATATTAAATACATAAAAAAGACTTTGATGAGAGCTGTGAAACATTTTTAAATGATTTCTGACTGTCCTAAGAAAGTAGAGAGCTATATTGCATTCATTAATATAACTCTTTGTCATGAAAAAAAATCAGCATCATAAGATATCCATTTATTTCAATGTGATCTGTAGATTTACAGCAATCAAATAAAAATCTTGGCATTTTTCTTAATGAAAATTGATCAGTTGATTCTAAAACTTTGGTGAAAATTCCGTGTCTAGAAAAGCCAAGATAATGCTTGAAGACAGAGTTCTAAGACTTACACTGCTAGATATTAAAACTTACTGTAATAAATCAGTAATTAAGACAGTGTGGTACTGGCACGAGAACAGACAAATAGACCAATGACATAGAATACAGGCCAGAAACATATCCATTTATGTGAAATCACCTTATTTACAGTTACATTCTGTCACAGTTCAGAGGGTGAACAGATGGTGTATCAGTCTGGGTTCAATCAGGAGACAGAAACCACACCAGTAAAACAAACCAAAAGAATTCAATATAAATCATTGTTCACAAAGTAAAATGTTATTAGCTATTAAATGGACAAGTGTAGGGTGTGACAACTTCAGAAAGTAGTTACCACCTCTCTGGCTGAAGGAACAAAAGGAAAAGCTTTGAAAGTGAGAGGAAAGGCTTGCAGGGCTGATCTCAGCTGATGCTAGGTCCTAAGCCTACCAGGGCTGAAACAGTGCTTGGAGAGCCCCTCCCCAAAACCACCAGTCACTGAAGCCCTCAAGGAAATGAATCAGACAAACAGGAGGAAACAAGTCCTTGTCTTCCCCTGTAGCACCAAATCCTTTTTCTACTAACCCTTTTTGTAGAACCCTAGCAAAACAGAAATATAGTCTGCACAAGCAGAAGATAGATTGGAGGGTTTGGAAGTGAAAGAAAATAATCCAAAAACTGGCACCTGTCGTCTTTGCAATAAATGTTGTAAGAGAAACTGTACTCCATGTTGTAAAAAGTGAATTTTAACCGCTGTTTCAAATCATATATAAAAATTAATTCAAGATGGACCATAGACAACTGGGAAAGAAACTAAACTTCTAGAAGACAAGAGGATATTTTCATAACCTTGAGATAGACGAAGATTTCTTATATAGACAGAAAAGCTTTAACTTTAAAGCAGTGACTGATAAAATAACTTTGAAAAAATTACAAACTTCTGTTTATAAGATGTCACTATTAAGAGGGTAACAAGGTAAGACAAAAAACTAGGGAAATATTTAAAACACAGAAATGATGGAACAAAACCCAAAACTAATTATAATGAAAGGACAGAATGAGAGCTATAACAGCAGTCACTGGTTTGTAGACATTTTACTAGACAGATATGATAAAGGCCTGAACCTCATTTGAAAGGATGAAATATTGAGGGATGTGAGTAAATGGAGTGTTGATTGTGATTAGATGTCATCCTCTAGCAAATGTGGGGGAAATGGAGAAAATGGTGGTAGAAAGCCTAGAAGATAAAATTTCATTCTCATCAGTCTCATCTTGTATAAATGGGATATTGCAAACATAATAGTGCGATGGCATTTAGCTGAATTGATAATGTCTGTACTTCTTTAGGAAATAATTATAAAGAAAGAAAAATTCTTTGCCATTTTTATTTGAGAACTTTTGCTAATTATTTCCTTATATTTCTTCTGTTCCTTTCCCCCTCTTTGCTTTCCTTCTTGGACAACCAATATGCATATATTGGTATGCTAGATATTGTCCTATAGGTCATTGTAATTCTGTTCTGTTTTGTTAACCTTTCTTTTTTTTCCGTTCTGCTCTTCAAATTGAACAATTTCAATTGGTCTATCTTCAAATTCATTGAATCTTTCTTCTGCTATCTCAAATTTGTTGAGATCTTATAGCAATTTTTTGAAATGTCAATTATTGCACTCTTTAATTATAAGATTTCAATTTATTTTTGAAATATTTGATGCCATTATTTACCATCCCTTTTTGTAATTCATTGTTACCATACTTTCCTTTAATTCCTAAAACATTACTTTACTTAGCTCTTTGAACATGGTATTAATAACTGTTTTGAAGTTTGTCTACTAAATCCAGTATCAGGGGACACTCTGAGACTATATCGTCTATATATTTTCCCAAATATTAATGGTACTTTGTTTCATAAGAGTTTTGTTGAAAAGTTAACGTTTTAGATAACACATTGTATCATTGCTGTATTCTGATGTATTTTTTCCTCTGAATGTTTTTCACTGCTGTTATTTTCTGTTTGTGAGCAAACGTTACGAAACTAATTTACTGTGGCTGTGTTCCTGAAATCTCTCTCCCATAGTATGTGACTATTGATGTCTCTGGCTAGATTTCCTCTCTGCTATAGTCCGTTTGTATTTTGAAGTCTGGCCTTCTAGAGGTTGTCTTTATGTGTGTATATCTTGGTCATCAGCCAACCACTGGGCAGAGGTTGTGCTAAAACACCTTGAGAAGTAAAGCTTCCATTCTCTGCTCATAAATCTATGCATCAATATTCTGTATGTTAATATGCTAAGTGGTTACCCATGCATATACATGTGTAAAATGTATTGAGCTCTGTTCTTGAATTTTTTGTACTTTACTGCAGGTTAATTATACCTCAAAATATTGAAATAAAAAGATTTTATTGTTTAGGTCAAAAATTGGGAAACTCTAACTTGCAGGCTGAATCTGGCCCACTGCCTATTTTTGTAGAGAAGGTTTTATTGCAACATACTTACTTTTATGAATATTGTCTATTTGCTTATGTACGCTCTTTACTTGCTTTGCATTTATAATAGCAGAGCTAATTACCTGTATGTAAAGATGAACTGATAACCCTTTGGCACCTTATAGAAAAAATTTACTAACTTCTGATCTAAACCAAAAGGATTTGGAGAAACATAATCTACCATATCCTGAACAAATCAATTATTGGGTCTAGAACCCAATAGCTATTATTTTTTCACAATAGTGGAAAAAACTAAAATAAATCATGTATTTGACTTAGGGGTCAGTGACTGTGACTAGGAAACCTTAGAGAATTTACATGTGATTGATCTATTTTATTCAGTGAGTGACTGAATACTTGACTTCTACAATAATTTGCCACATGGATGATGATTCTGATAAATTTGTAAATCTCACTGGAAAACTTTGACTGTATAATAATGTGTATTCATTGCTTTTGTTTACATTTTATATGCTATTAAAATATGGAATAGACTCAGATTATCTTCACTGGATGAATGGATCCAAAAGCTGTGTGATATATATACTATGGAGTTCTACTCAGCTATTAGAAACAACCATATTACAACCTTTGAGGGTAAATGGATGGCAATGGAAAAAATTATGCTGAGCAAAATTAACTAAACTCGGAGACTCAAGGGAAAAATGCTTTCCCTTATTTGTAGAGGCTAGAACAAAACCCAGGCTTGGGTGAAAGGTAGTCACATGCATGTACTCAACTCACCAAAGTCAAAGCAACACATAATCTAGGGGAACCATACACATATAGGGTAGAGAGTGGGGAGAGGAGATGTGGGAGGAGGGGTGAGAGTGGTTGAGAAGAGGGAGGGGTCTGGGGAGAATCAATAATGTAGCTTACTGTTTACTCACTGGAGAAGCCAAAAATAGGTATGCTATCATTTAATTCTGAATAAAACAAATTTTTAAAAAAGTAATGTTATTAGGAAAGAATAAGTTAGCTTATAAGCAAGAATAAAACAAAATAAAGAATCCAGAAATTTGGGGACTTCTGGGATTATAAAAAGCAACTGGTTCATAGCCAAATTATTAATAGTGGAGTAAAAAACATTTGGAATAACAGAAAGCTGATTAAAATTCAATCTTGAGGGGCTGGAGCGGTGGCTCGGTGGTTTTGGTGCTTTCTCAGCATACTGGAGTACACGGGTTCAAACCCCAGCACCCACGTACACAACTAAGTGTCAGAGCAATGAAAGCCACGTGGAAAACTCAATAAAAATTGATTCTCTCTCTCTCTCTCTCACACACACACACACTGTCCTTCTCTCTTAATTAAAAAAAAAAGCTAAACCTTGGGGCTGGAGTGGTGGCTCAGTGGTTTTGTGTGGGCTCAAACCCAACACCACACACATAGCAAAGTGTTGGAGCAACCAAGTCCACAGAAGAAAACTAAATTAAATTGATTCTCTTCCTCTCTCTCTCTCTCTCTCTCTCTCTCTCTAACTGTACCTCTCTCTCTTAAAAAAAAAACACACACTCAACCTTGATGATAAAGGTCATGCAAAAAGCTAAAATGGGCTTTTCGAAATGTTTAAATTGATTTATCTCACACATTTGTTGCAGCAATGGAAATCTAACTAACATATAAAATTAGTACCAAGAAGTGGGATTGTTGCTGTGACTATACATGACAATTTGGTTCAGGAGACGTTGGAATTGATTTGGAGGAGGAATTTGGAAATGCTCTGAGGAATGGGATAGAGAACATGTGTAGAATGCTTAAACAGCACTCAATAAATGACTCTGATTAGGACTCAGAAGACTAGAAAGCTGATAGAAAGGTGGAAAATACAGGCCAGGCTCACGAGGTTTCAGATGAAAATGAGGTTCCTAATGGGAATGGGATTAGAGGCCATTCATTCATATTATATTCTGGCAAAGAAATTGTCTGCATTTTGTCCACATACTGAAACTTTGTGGGAGGCAGAGTTCAAAAGTTCTAAAAAGGACTAATATGCTGGAGGAAATTTCAAGGCATCACAGCCTTCAGGCAGTGGCGTGTGTATCACTAGATGCTGCTAACCAGATTTACAGTAAGAATTAAGAGCAAAAATCAGAGTGGAAAGATTTTTTTTTTAATCTGTGGAATAACCATTAAGTCATGTTTGCCTCCCACAATCTTGGTTTATACCTATTGTCCCTGAATTATTTACTTGTAGTACACCCTTGCATTCTTATTTTTTTTATTAGAAGTATATAGAGTGGAAAGATTTTTAAAACTTGCTGTTTGTTCAGAAAAGGAGTACATTTAAAGTTGTGAGTAAGGAAGGTGTGGTAGCTAAAGAGATTAGCATCAGTAAAAAGAAGCCAAGTGCTTTCTACCAGGACAATAGGAAAGATGTCTCCAAGGCATTGCAAGGCTCAAAGACTCCTCCCATTTCAAGGTTCAAAGACATTTGAGAAGAAAGCCTGGGGTGTCCTGCTCTCATGACATGGCCTAGGGAAGTCCCCCCACCTCAGGGATTCATTTCCCCATGTTTTAATGTCCAGGCCTTCCTAGGCCACTGCAACCTTGGTCCAAGGAGGCCCAGCTACTTCTCAAGCTTGCAGCAGACCTTAGCATTATCCAAACATGCTGGTTTCAAAGGCATGCAGAATTTAAGTTGTGGGTCATGAAAGCTCCTACCAAAGAGTTCAGAAGAAAGTATGAAAACCTAGGCAGTGTGGCAGGTTATGAGTTCATGAAAGCAGCCCCTGCAAGGGCAATGCATGAATCTGTGAGAGTAAAGCTGCAATGAACACAGAGGCCTCAGGAAGTCATGGATGCTGGGAGTGTGGGACACCAACCCAGGCAAGATGGAGGCATTGAATAGAGCCAGACCAAGATCATTGCCATATAGGTAGTAGCCAGCCAAGGCACAAAGGTGGGAGTACTCAAGATCTTGGGAGCCCACATCCCACCAACTTGTACCCCAGACATTGGGCATGGAGCTAATAGAATTTAGTGTTTGTCTTGTTATTTTTGGTCTTGCTTTAAGTCTGATTCCACCTTCCTATTTTTCTATTCCTTCTTTTTTGGAATGTGAATGTTTACCCTCATGGTATTAAGTTTTGGAAATATGTAACTTTTTTTTTTTTAGTTGTTCAGGCATTCAATGAAGTTTCTAGTTTTAAATGCCTGTATGAGTACTATTTAGCTTTTCAGGGGAGTAAAACATACCATATAGCATTTGTAGCCCTCCTTTTCCATCTCCATCCTCCCCATCTCCCAACACCCCCCGCTTCACAACTGGACTTAACCCAGATCATGTGTTACTCAGACTTTGGTGAGTCTATTATATAAACTTGACTATCTTTCACTCTGTTCTTGACTGTACTCTAGCTTCCACATGTGAGAGAAAACATTTGATCTTTGAAACTCTGAGTTTGGCTTATTTTACTCAACATAATTTTTTCCACTTCCAACCATTTACCCACAAAAGCCATGATTTTGTCCTTTTTAACAGTTCAGTAGAACTCCACAGTATATGTACACCATAGTTTTTGGATCTATTCATCCAGTGAAGGACATTTGGGTTGATTCCTTAATCTAGGTATAGTGAATTGTGCTGCTATAAACATTGATGTAGCTATGTAACTGTGATATGCTGATTTTATTTCTCCTGGAACAATAGCCAGGATTGGGCTAGCTGGGTCATTCAGTGGTTCAATTCCTAAGTGTTTTGAGGAGTCTCCATACTTCTTTCCAGAGTGGCTGTATTAGTCTATAGTCCCACCAACAGTGTATAAGTATGCCTTTCTCCCCACAACCTCTCCAACATCTGTTGTTTATAGTCTTCATCTTTGCCATTCTGACTGGAGTGAGATGAAATCTTTGTGCAGTTTTGATTTGTATTTCTCTAATTGTCAGAGATATTGAACAGTTTTTCATATATTGATTGGTCTTCTGTATTTCTTCTGTTGAGAATTTTCTGTTTAGTTCTTTAGCCCATTTATTGGTTGGATTCAATGTGTTTTTGGTATTAAGTTTGAGTTCTTCATATATTCTGGATATTAGTCCCCTGTTGGAGGAGTAACTTCCCATGATTTTCTCCCATTCTGGAGGCTCTCTCTTCACATTCTTGATTAATTTATTACCTGTGCAAAAGCTTGTTGGTTTAAACAAACTACTCTTACAGATTCGTGGTTTTAAATCTTGTGATATGAGAGTCTTGTTAAGGAAGTTGGTGCCTACACCTATATGTTTGAGTGTTGATCCTATTTTTTCTTTCAACAGTTGTTATAATAGCTGGTTTAATTCCTAAATTCTTGATCCATTTGGATTTTTTTGTGCAAGGTGAAAGATAAAGATCTAATTTCATTTTTCTGCATATGACTGTCCTGTTTATCCAACAGCATTTGCTGAACAGGCTGTCTTTCCTCCAAACTATATTTTTACCCCTTTGTCAAATATCAGATGTTTAAACATTTGTGGATTTGTCTCTGTGTCTTCTAATTTATTCCATTGATACCAATACCATGCTGTTATTATTACTATAGCTCTATAGTATAATTTCAGGTCAAGTAAGATACTGTGATACCTCCTGCTTTGGTTTTTTGTTTGTTTATTATTGTTATTGTTTTTCCTTCGTTTTGCTTTGATTATTCTGGGTTTCTTATTTTCTAAATAAATCTGAAACTTGAATTTTTTATATCTGTGAAGAGTGTTATTGGTGTCTTGATGGGGATTGCATTGAATCTGTACAGCACTTTTGGCAGAATGGCCATTTTCATTATATTCTTTCTGCCTATCCAAAAACATGGAATGTCTTTCCATCTTCTCAGATCTTCTTCGATTTCTTTATTCAGAGTTCTATAATTATCATTGTAGCAGTCTTTTACTTTCTTTGTTAGATTAATTCCCAAGTATTTTATTTTATTATTTGAGGTTATTGTGAAAGGAATGGATTTCCTGGTTTCTTCTTCTGCTGAATCACTGTTGGAGTATAGGAAAGCTATTAAATTATGAGTGTTGATTTTGTATTGGTTGGAAATTTGATCAAATTATTCAACTAATAAAGCACAAAAAGCCGTTCAAGTTTTGAGCTATTAGAAAATCCTAGCTATTATAAACAAATCTTGCAAACTGAAAGATAGTGAAGTTTATAAAATCAAGAGATAAAATCAAAGAATTAAGTGAGGAGAGTACAAATGATATATAGTATACAATTTTGAAATTCTATAATGTAATTTAAAATTCCTAAACTTAGTTTTGAGGTTCTTTCAATGGCATTTCTATTTTAACCTGAGAAAAATTATATTTAGTACGGTAATGGAAGATAAAATGGCCTATACTTTTGCAGCATTAAAAATTAGTGAAACTGGTCATGATGGCACATGTCTGTAAACCAAGGGGCTCAGAAGGCTGAGGCAGGAGGATTGCAAGTACTATGCCAGCCTCAGGGACTTAGCAAGGCCTTAAGAAACTTAGCAAGACCCTGTCTCAAAATAAAAAATAAAGGGTTGTAGAGAAGGCTCAGTGGTCAAGTGCCCCTGGATTCAATCCCTGGTATCTCCCCACCTCGAAAAAAAAATTAAAAGAGTGGTTCAAATTTTAAAAGAATAATATTAGAGAATAGAGACAATTTGAGATATGAATGTTTTCTTCTAAAACTACTTATTGAAGGAAGTTGCTGTAAATGGATGAAAAAAGAAAGTTCTTGTGAAAATATTTTTTATGTGTTTATATAGTTCAAGAAGAAAATTTTGGAATTGATAATTTACTACATATAGCAAATCTTTCTTTGTATTCTGCAGTATCTGCTCAACTAAACATATATTGGTCTATAAACACAAGCCAATTGAATATATTAAACATCTCAAATTTACTAACAATGAAATTTAACTTTAAGGAAGATTCAGGAAATTTTATTTAAAAACTAAAAACAATACAGTATTAAAAATAAATTCCTAAGAAAAACATTACTAATAGCATATCATTAGCCATGGATATCACTAGGAAGCAGAATAAAGTACATGAATATGTAAAAAAAACAATTATTCTGTTTTTGTTTCTTTAATATTCAGGCAATTATTATGTAAACTTTTTTCTTTGATGCACAGGGATATATATGCATTTTTTCCTTTTTTATAAAAAAATTATGTTTGAAAATAGTTTTGAATAGTCCTACTTTATATATCTCCAATTAAAATTAAATCATCTTATTTATAAGTCAATAATAAGTATCTAAAAGGTCTAATTTTCTTTTCTCTCTTTTTTTTTTAAGAGAGGGGGACAGTGAGTGAGAGAGAGAAAGAGAAAGACAGAATTAATTTTATTTAGTTTTTCATGTGCACTTTGTTGCCTGGACACTTTGTTGTGTACATGGTGCTGGGGTTTGAACCTGTGTACTTGCTCTTGCCAGGCAAGCACCGTAACCACTAAGCAACTGGTCCAGCTCCAAAGGTCTAATTTTCTTAATGCCCCTTTTCGTGCTGTAAGATGCCTTCCTTGGGATGTTAAATTGCATGGTCATCCAATTTCATTATTCTTATTTTACGTGTGCATGTATTTATTTTCTCAGTTTAGCTTCCATGTATTTTAATCTTGTACTTTCTTACTTTTTAACTCTTTTAGCTGCACTATGAAGTCTCAGATTTACTTTCCACTTCATTAGTTCTCTCTTTGGCTGTATCTGATATTACTATCCAATGCATCCATTTTGTTTTTAATGTTGGTTATCTTATTTTTCATTTTTAGGAATTTAACTTGTTTCTTTATCAAATCTACTTTTCTTGATAGTCTAATTTCTATAGAATCACAGTGCCTTTATTATTTTGTTTTGTTTTTAAAAGTTCAACTGATACACAAACACATAAAACTTATAAAATTCAATTATAGCATAAAAGTTATATGTGTTAATGGGCTATCATGTGACATATATTATATATATATTTGAATCAGATTAAACATATTTATTTTCTAAAAAATTTATCATTTCTTTTAGATGTTTGGAGATATATAGTGTATGAATATTATATATCTGTGAAAAAGTACACCAGAACTTTTTACACTTATCTAGCTATAACTTATCAATCAACATTTCACCAAAACTCTCTCTCTCCTACTGTTACCCACCATTCTGAACTTCTACGAGATATATTTTTTTATATTTCATATTTCAGTAAGAGTATGTAGGGGGTGGTGTGGTGGCTTCACAGTTATGGTGCATGCCTGGCATGCACGAGTACAGGGATTCAAACCCCAGCATCCACGTATACAAGTAAATGTCAGAGCAATGAAAGACATGAGAAAAACTCGGTAAAAATTGATTCTCTCTCTCTCTCTCTCACTGCCCTTCTCTCTTAAAAAAAAAAAGAGTGTATATAGTACTTTTATTTCTGTGTTTGGCTTGTTTCACTTATATTATTTCACTTAACTTATTTTGTTTTTATAATGAATATATAAATAAACTTAATAATCATTTTTGTACATAGCCATGTATTTTAAATTGTTTCCTATTGATGTTTGTCTGTAATGTTGTTTGATTGATTTTTTTTCTTAAGAGACGGAGAGTGAGAGAGAGAGAAAGAGAGAATCAATTTTATTTAGTTTTTCATGTGGTTTTTATTGCTCCAAGACTTTGTTGAGTATGTGGTGCTGGGCAAGCACATGACTGCTGAGCCACCGCTCCAGCCCATCATTTTTATTTTATTTTTTTTTTAAAGAGAGAAGGACAGTGAGAGATTGAGAGAGAGAGAGAGAGAGAGAGAGAAAGAGAACCAATTTTTATTGAGTTTTTCACATGGCTTTCATTGCTCTGACACTTAGTTGTGTACAGGGGTGCTGGGGTTTGAATTCATGTACTTGCACATGCCAAGCAAGCGCCATAACCGCTGAGCCACTGCTCCAGTCCCCCACCATTGATTCCTTAAGGTGTATTTTTTTTCACAGATTGGACCTCAATGAATTTTTTTAACTCTTTTTTTTAAGATATAAATAAGGTTATACAATAGCATATAATTACAAAATAGAGTTTGACTTGTTCTGATTCAGTCTCTAGTTTTCCCCTTTCCCTACCTTCCTCTCACTCTTGTTTTTTTATATACTTGACAATAGAATATACACTAGGAATGTAACTGATTATAACTCAGTTCTCAGCATCCCCCCTTCTTCCTAGCCCCTGTTATTTCTAGATATACTTGACAATAGTATAAACAATTTACATTTTTATAAAGGTATGCAACACAATTTATTCTTATTCAGTCCCCAGTATTCTACCCCTACCCTATTATCTTCCCTCGACTCTACTGGTCTTTCTTTTATTTATTAATAGTTTTTTCTTTTTTAATTTAATGACTTGGTGTGATGATATTTGCTATGATATGTTCATATGTGAACATGAGAAAGTTAAGTCTGATTCATTCCATGAACTTTCCCTATCTCATTTTCCTTTCTCTATTTCCTTCCCCTTTGTCTATTCCTTTGGGGGGTTTTCTCCTCCTTATTTTGGATTAACTTCTACACATCAGAGAGAAGATTCAACATTTGGTTTTTTGAGTCTGGCTTATTTCACTTAGCATGATGTCCTCTTGTTCCACCCATTTGTCAGCAAACGCCATAAAGTCATTTTTTCCTTATGGCTGAGTAATACTCCATTGTTAGCATAAGCCACATTTTCTTTATCCATTCATCAGTTGAAGAGCACCTTGTCTGGTTCCATAACTTAGTTTTTATGATTTGTGCTGTTCTGAACTTTGATGTGACTGCATTGCTGTAGTATGTTGATTTTAGGTCCTTTGAATATATACTGAGAGATAGCTGTATCAAATGGCAGATCCATTCCTAGTCTTTTGAGGAATCTCCAAACTGCTCTCCAGAGTGATTGCACCACTTCGTAGTCCCACCAGCAACGTATAAGTGTATCCTTTTCCCCACATCCTTGCCAAAATTTACTGTTGCTTGTATTCTTCAATGTTGCCATTCTGACTAGAGTGAGATGTAATCCAGTGTAGTTTTAATTTCCATTTCTCTAATTGCTAGAGATGTTGAGCATTTTTTCACATATTTGTTGACTACTTCCATTTCTTCTTCTGAAAAGTTATCTATTCATTTCTTTTCCCATATGTTTATTGGGCTATTTCTTATTGATTTTTTTTTGGTGTTAAGTTTTTTGAGTTCTTCATGTATCCTGAATATTAATGCCCTCTCTGAGATGCAGGAGACAAAGTTGTTTGCCTATTCTGTAAGTTCTCTCTTAATGCTCTTAATTATTTCCTTTGCTGTGAGGAATGCGGTTTTTTTTAAAGATTGTTTGCATTATATTTTAACCATTTAAAATATATTAATTTTTCATTCTCTCCCATATTATAATTCTTAACATTATTAGGATTTTGTCTCTTGGCTCTTTTTCAACTCTCCATTTATTGTTTTATAGTTTTTATTATTATGAGATCATTTTTAGAAAGACTTAGCATTTTCCTTGTGAGCATCTGTTTGTGCTTTAATTGTGGGAGATTTCCAAGCACAGTATTGGCCTGGGACATATCATTATATTAAATTTTGGGGTTTGAGTATTTTCAGTTGATTTTGGTAGTATACATTTTAAATTTTAACATTCCTATATGAATGGACAAATATTCAAGAGAGATATCTTTCTTCCCAGATTCTAAATGGAGTTACTAAGATTTACTGCCATGTCTCTGGGTAAGTATATTCAGCTAGCCCAGCTTTCTATCCTTCTACCTTCTACCTAGAGTCTGATACATTGATGGTCATGATTTCATGTGGAAGTTTCAGTTCTGATACCCGATGAGAACGCAGGACCTCATCCCATGTCCTCTGGCCTATGAGTCTTAGTCCAGTGACACTTTGAGCATTATCAGATTCACATAGAATACCCCCTGGTTTTCTGTACAAAGCAGAACTTCAGAGGGGCCTCTAATGAGAACATTTCACAGGTTCCTTTCTTAAAGTTTGTTCAATTTTGTAGATAATATCTAAAGTGCACTATATATGTTTGTTTGCATGAATATGTGTATGTGTATTGGCATTTATTGAATTCTACTGTGTAAAGTAAAAAATTATTTGTTTATAAATCTGTGTCTTTCCCTAATAAGATTCTAAGTTCTATGGAGTTATAGATTGCATCTTATTTATCCCAGTTTTTAAAATACTTTATATAGTATGTAGCACATTATTATTGCTTAATAAATTTAATAAATATTTTGAAGTGCAAGAATGAAAGACAGATACCAGGGAGACTCTCATTGGAAAACAACAAAAATAAAACTCTATTGCTACAGTGTATTAGGTCTTTTACTTATTCCTTTTGTTACCATACATCAAAGCATTATTCAGTACTTTGGGATTGTAGCACTCAGGTTTTCTTGATTTATATAATGTGTCATCCCTGACCTTGCCTCCTCCCTGTTCCTTCTCCTACTATCACCTCACAAAAAATAAATTTAAAAAAATCCAGTAATACTAATTTTTTCCTTTAAAATGTACAAAATATCTACTTTCTAAAAAATGAAGTTATACAATTATCCCAGTATATGAAACATTCCCATATAAAATCATGCATTCAAATTACATCTAGAAGCCATAAATTTAAAAGAAAGTATTTTTGTGAGTATAATATTCTTTCTGAATTTCATAGAGCATTTACTTGCTACCTCCATGAGCAATTATCTTTCAAGCATAATTTTATGACTGTTTAGAATTATTTACAAAGCTAAGTTACAGGTCAAGTAAAACTTTCCACAAGCTGCTCTGTCATGGTTCATTGTTCAGAAATTTGACTCTTTGAAAGGAGATAAAAGGCTCAGGAAATAAAAATAATTCCATTTATTCCCTTAATAATCTTATCAACGGGAGGAAAGTAAGGTTAATAATTTTAAGAATTGAAACATTATGCTCTGACTCATGAAAGGAAATCCAAGACTATGGGGATCATCTCTGAAAATAATTGTGAAGATACAAAATTGCTTTTCTGTGTCTCACAGAATGCTTTCAGAACTTTTTCCTAACACCCTCCTTTCCACTGCTTCCACCCTTTTCCTATGTTGCAGCTACACAATTGAAGACTATAGAATTTCAACCTTATTATTTTCAACTGACTGCTATTTCAAGGTGTTGAAAAATAAAGCTGGAATCCACACACAAAGGAATGAACACTTTTGAGATCCAAATATTTCTAGTACCATGCTAGGGCAAGGGAGGTATTTAGGGGCAGGAGGACTTTCCCACACTGCTGAAAACCACATTTTGGCTTCCTACCTACTTACTCATAGGTGGAATCACAAGGTGATGACTAATAAACTAATAACCAGTGTAAGCACAGGCATACTCACTGAACAGATAGCTGTAATTAGATTTATGGACATCTTCATCATTTTAGTCAAATATAATCAGGCTGCAATAGAATGAAGATAGACTGAAGTCTTCCTCCCTTATGACAGAATAGAAAGTGCTTTTATTTATCATTTATTTTTTTGGAGTTTTCTTTTCTTTTCTTTTTTGTACTGGGAATTGAAACCAAAGGTTCTTAGCCACTGAGAAAAATCCCCAGCCTCTTTTATATTTTATTTTGAGAAGGGGTCTTGCTAAATTGCTTAAAGTATACTGAAGTTGCTGAGGCTGGGTTAGAACTTGGGATCCTCCTGCCTCAACCTCCCAAGTCACTGGAATTATAGGCATGCACCACTAGAATTATAGGCTATTATTTAGTTTTAAAGTTTAAAGAACTTTAAATGATATGATGGAATAAATATTTAACTCCATTTTGCAAAAAATGGAAAGGTGATAGTATTATGATATCGTTTAACGTACACCCAGTCTAAACAATGTTTCTCAAAGGAAAAGCCATTAGGTTACAAGCACATAATAGGACTACAGCACGCTTGCTGATGATCTTGATGAGACCAAAACTAGTTTTTCCAGATTTACTGTAGATCAGGAGTAGGCAAACAATAGTCTATGGGTCAAACCTGATACACTGTCACCTGTTTTCTTATGGTCTCCGAGGCAAAAAGGATTTTTATATTTTAAATAGTTGGTAAAAGAACAAAGAAAAATATTTTGTGCCATGTGAAATTATATGAAATTCAAATTTCAGTGTCCACAAATAAAGTTTTATCGGGACACAACCACACTCATTGGTTTATGAATCATCTATAACTACGTTCATGCTACAGTGGCAGAGTTAAGTAGTTGCAACAGAGACCATTTGGCCCCAAAAGAATAAACTAATGACTCCTGATCCTTTATAGAAAAAAATTTATGATTCTTTTTCCCAGTTGCAGAGCATGAATTGAAGAAAATAAACTGAAGCATGAACTCCCAAATTTACAACATTCTTTCCAGAGTAAAGAGAAACTTCTCAACCTGGCAAAAATTATTTGTGTTAAGGCTTTGGTTTAGTAGTAGATTTTGAAGTTTTGAATCAAATCCAAGATTAATGTTCTTATGGCTTTTTTCAGAAGCATAGACTTTAGAGTAGTGTCTTCTCCCTTCAGATCTGATTTACATAAAAAACTTCCAATCAGTTCTTTAAAAAGTAATTTTCTTTTTATTTTATTGAATTTCATTAAGGGATTAAGTGAAAGAATAGGACTTAAAGATATGTAAAAATAGTCTCCGCCACTGAGGAGGTGATAGTCAAGCAGGGAAGGAAGGCATAGGTGCAGTAGCTTACAATTTAATTGTAAAACTGTTCTAACATAGCTCAAAATGTAATACAGACTCTCCTGTTTTAAATTCATCTTTCACTTGGCTTCCAGAACTATGTAACCAGTATGCAAATATGTCCATAGTACTCCCATTCCTGAGAGTGACTTTCTTTGCTCTTCTAGTCCTTATCTATTTCTACCACCTCCTCTGTTCAACATTTTCATCCTTTCTTAATGTTGTTTTTTCTTGGTAGTATGCTTCCCAGATACTCCATACCCTTTTGATTCTAAGCCTTTGAATTTCCTTCTAATTGTTTTCTCTCCCTAGATCTAATCTACATGAGAGCTGGGAGAGGATCCCCTAACCAATTAGAGCATTACATGCCCTAGCCTTAGCAATGGACTGAGATGGACTTCACTTTTAAGCCAGTCCTGTGAAAGAAAAGCTAGGATTTTTGATGGAATAGACAGGAAAAAGTGTAGTTTTTCTCTGAAGCTGCTATGCTTATAGGATATAAGTCAAAATTCTAACTTCTTATTTCTATGACCCATTTTTTTTCCATTAAGCCAGCTTGTTTCTCCACTTGAAACCAAAAAGGAATCAAATATAGTAGAATTCATAAAACTTGGCATTCAAACTGGATAGGGAAGAACAAGTATGAGTTCATAGTAGAATAGGTGGGAAAACAGTTTTCACATATATTGGCACATTCATATTATTTCCTTTTCAGCATGAAAAAAACTTAAGAAATTTCATAAGACTTGCAAATCCTTGCTCAGAAAGGGGGTCTGCTATATGCGTCACTTAAAATCTCTCCAGATGTCTATCTCTGCAGAAAAAATAAAATTTTGCTTAATCAGTCTGACTTCAAATTATACTACAGAGCTATAGTAACAAATACTGCATGATACTGGCATAAAGATCAATGCATAGGCCAGTGATACAGAATAGAAGACACAGAGACAAATCCACATATCTACATCTGCACTTATCTACATCTGATCCTTGACAAAGGTGCCAAAAACATACAATGTAGAAAAAAATAGCCTTTTAAACAAATGGTGCTGGGAAAACTGGTTATCCATTATGGAAGAACGAAACTAGACCCTCATCTCTTACCCTGTACAAAAATCAACTCAAGGTGAATCGGACCTAAGAATTATACCAGAAGCTATGCAACACTCAGAAGAAAACATAGGTCAACACTCTAGCATATAGGCACAGTCCACAACTTTTCAACAGAACCCCTAAAGCTTAAGAGCTAATAAATGGGCTAGCATCAAATGAAAAAGCTCCTGCACAGCCAAGGAAACAATTGGGAATATGAAGACAGGAATGGAGAGGGGGAATGGGGCCTGAAATGGAGTGAGTAAAATTCCATGCATATATGATATTTTATCAAAATTAAACTCACTATTATGTATACCTATAATCATGCTCTAATAAAAAATCATTAGTAGAGCTGCTATGTCTCAAAGGATCCCTCATTCTCCGTGTAGTATGCTACATTCTCTGGAGGAAACTGTGAGAAACAATGCTGTCATTCCAAAAGATAATGGGTGCCAACCATGATTGCTATATCCAACAAAATTATCCCTCACATTTGAAGCTTAAAGAAAAAAATTTCCATGATAAGAAGAAACTAATGCATTCATAACCAATAAGCCAGCATAACAAAAGATACTTAATGATGTATTACATGCCAATGAAATGAAAAATAAATGTGGGTCAAAATATGAATGAATATCACCAGAATAATAATCTATTAAAGAAAAATCTAGTCCAAATTGAATATTGTGAATAAATAAAAATGGCAGGAAATACAAATCATCTCTCTAAAGTAACGATGACTGTAAATACTCAAAAATTCTCCAATTGAAAGAAATGGATTGGCAGACTGGGTTAAAAAACAAGACTCAATCATATTTTGCTTACAAGAGACTTGCCTTACAGGCAAATACATTCACAGGCTAAAGGTGAAAGCATGGAAAAAGATGCAACATGCAAATGGAGACTGAAGGTAAGCAGGACAGCTACTCTGATATCTGGCAAAGTACTCCTCAAGACAAAATCAGAAGAGACAAAGCAGGCACTTTATATTGGTTAAGGGAACTATCCAGCAAGAAGATATAATGATGGTAAATATTTATGTTGGTGTGCATATATACATATAACAAACCATATTCAACAGAAAGACTTAATACACCCCCATAAATAACACTAGGTGATTTCAACACACATCTAATCAACAGATCATTGGACATAAACCAAGTTAAGACTCTTCAGAGGTGAAAAGTGTTATTAATAAAATGGACTTACAGATGTTTGTAGAATATTTCATCCCTCAACAACGGAATTAACTTTCTTCTTGGTGGCACATGGAAAATTCTCTAAAATAGATTATATTATAGGGTGCAAAATAAGTCTTAGCAAATTAAAAAATTAGAGATATTTCCTTGCATCTTACCAAGTCATAATAAAATGAAGTTAGAAATCAGCAACAAGAAAATAAGCAGAAACCATTTAAACACCTAGAGGTTAAATAACATACTTTGAAGAATGGATCATAGAAATTAGGGGAAAATTTAAAAAATGATTCTTAGAAACAAATAAGACTAGAAATGCAAAATATCAAAAATTTATAGAACAGTATCAAGGCAATTTAAAGAAGGAAATTTATAGCACAGATTTCCTACATTAAAAATAGAGATATCAAATAAAGAATCTAATGTTACATTTCAAGGACCTAGAAAAAGAAGAATTAACTAATTTCAAAATCATTAGAGGACAGGAAATAATTAATATCACAGCAAAAGTTAATGCAATTGAGAAAAATGCAAAGGATCAGTAAAACAAAAAGTTTATTTTTTGAGAGGATAAACAAGATTGATAAACCTTTAGTCAAGTCAAATGAAAGGAAGAAAACTCCCAAATCAAACTAGGGATGAAAAAGTAGATATCACCACAGACATTTCTGAAATCCCAAGGATCATTAGAAACTACTTTGAAAATGTATCTCCAATAAATTAGAAACTCTTGAAGATATTTAAAAATTTCTAGACACATATGACCTACCCAAATTGAATCATGAGGATACAGAACACTTAACAGACCAATGCCAAGTAATGAAATTGAAGTAGCAATTAAAAGCTTTATAAAAATGAAGTTAAGGAACAAGTGGATTCTCAGTTGAGTTTCTAATAGAACTTTAAAAAAATTAATGCCAATCCTTCTCAGATTATTGCATTGAAATAAAAAAGGGAGAAACACTCTAAATGCATTCTTTGAAGTCAGTGTAACCATGATAACAAAACCAGACAAAGACACATAAAAGAAAGAAAATTTCAGACTAATAATCTTGAAGAACATAAATGCAAAAATCCTTAATAAAATGTTAGCAAATTGCATTCAAAAACACATTAAGAGGAGCTGGAGCAGTGGCTCAGCCATTCAAGTGCTTACCTGGCATGTACAAGGACCTGGATTCAGCACCACATACATAACTAAATGTCAGAGAAACAAAGGCCCAATGAAAAATTAAGCAAAATTGATTCTTCCTCCTTCTTACTCTCTCTCCCTCCTTCTTTCCCTCTTTCTTTTTCTTAAAACACACATACACACAAACATAGTACTCAATAATCATGTGGCTTTCATCCCAGGAATGCAAGTTTTGTTCAAAATATGCAAATCAATAAATGTAATTCACTACATAAATAGAATTAAGGACAAAAATTTCATGGTTATTTCAATAGGTGAAGAAAAAGCATTCCACAAAATTTAGCATCCATTCGTATGAAAAATGCTGGGAAAGCTAGAGTTAGAAGAAAGTTACTTCAACATTGTAAAGGATGTATATGAAAATGCCAAAGGCAACATCATTCTTAGTGGAGAAAAACTAAAAGCATTTCTTCAAAACTAAAAGCAAGCCAAGAATGTCCACTATCACAACACCTGTTCGGTATAGTGCTTGAAATTCTTGCCAGAGCAATCCAGCAAGATAGGAAATGAAAGAGATAAAAATATGAAAAGAAGAAGTCAAGCTATGTGCTAATAGTTAATAACATGATCTCATATTTATAATATCCAGAAAAACTCCACCAAAATGCTTCTAGACCTGATAAACAGATTCAGCAAAATAGCAAGATACATGATCAACATATAAAAAGTAATCACTTCTCTATACTCCCATAATGAATCTGCTGAAAAAGAAATCATAAAAACAATCCCACTCAAAATGTCCTCAACATAAATTTTAAAAATAATTAAAAGGTTGGAATAAACCTACCTAAGGATATAAAAGACCTATGTAAAGAAAACTAAGACCACAGAAAAAAGAAATTAAAGATAACCTCAGAAGATGGAAAGACCTCTCATATCATTGGATAGGCAGAATTAATATTCTCAAAATAGCCATACTACTGAAGGAGATATACAGATTCAATGCAATCCCCATCAAAATACCAATGACATTCTTCATAGGACTAGAAAAAACAATTCTGAAATTCATTTAGCAGAATAAGGGACCCTGAATAGCCAACGTAATATAACAAGAAGAGTGATCCTGGAGGACTACAACACCGGAACTCTAATTATACTATGGAGATACAGTAAAAAAACAAACAGCAACAACAAGAAGAGCCTAGAATTAGCACCAAAAGAGACAGGAAGACCAAGGGAACAGAAGGGAATACAGAGACAATTCCACACAAACACAGTGCTCAGAGACTGGACAAAGGTGCCAAACACGCTGGAGAAAAGAGCCTTTCTAACAAACGGTACTGGGAATACTGGATATCCATACATAGAAAAATGAAACTAGATTTCTATCTTTCATCCTGCACAAAAGTCAACTTAAAGTGGTCCAAAACCTAGGAATTAGATGAGAAAATTTGCAACTGCTAGAAAAAAATGCAGGCTCATCACTGCAACATACTGGCCAAGGCACCACCTTCCCGAACAAGACGTCTAAAGCACAAGAAATAAAACTGAGAATCAAGAAGCGGAAGAGTATCAAATTGAAAAGCTCTACACATCAAAGAAAGCAATTAAGAGCATGAAGGCAGAGCCAACAAAATGGGAAAAATCATTGCTATTCATTCATCTGACAGGATTAATGTCTAGAATACATAAAGAACTCAAAAAATTTTACACCAAACCATCAAATCAGCCAATTAATAAATGGGCAAATGAATTAAATAGACACCTCTCAAAAGAAGAAATATAAATGGCCAACAAATATACGAAAAAATGTTCAACATCAATAGCAATTAGGTAAAAACAAATCAAAACCACACTGAGGTTTCATCTCACACCAGTCAGAATGGCAGTCATCAGGAACACAAGCAATAATAAATGTTGAAGAGGATGTGGAGAAAAGGGAATGTTTACACTCTTGGTGGGATTGTAAATTACTACGAACACTATGGAAATCAAGTTCTTCAAAAGGCTAGGAACAGAACCACCATGTGCCTGGTTATAGCACTCCTTGGTATTTATACTGAAGAATCAAACTCATCATAGTACAGTGACACGTGCATACCCACATTTACAGCAGCACAACTCACCATAGGAAAATACGGAAGCAGCCTAAGTTTCTACAACAGATGAATGGATAAAGATAATACGATATATATACAAAGGAGTTTTATTCAGCCAGAAAGAAAAATGAAATTATGGCATTTGTGGGAAAATGGCTGGAACTACAGACAATTACATTAAGTGAAATGAGTCAAACTCAGAAGGCCAAGGAACATATGTTTTCATATGCAGAAGCTAGAGAGGAAAAAGGAAAAGAAAGATGGGGGTGGATCTCATGGAAATCAAAAGGGATCAGTAGACAAAAGGGACCAATAGGTTTGGAGACAAGGAGGGAGGGGGGAGTGCTGGGGAGTGATACTGGACAAATTATATTGTTATATTGTGTGCATGTATGCATATGTAACAACAAATCCCATCATTAAGTACAACTATAATGCATCAATTTAAAAATGTGGAGGGAAAAAATAAAATATTTTTCCATGAAGAAAACTATTTTGTTTTGTGCACCTATTTTGGTGACATCACCTATAAAAATCATTGCCTATTTTACAGTTGCTGGCTAAGTTAGTGAATTGGTTGATCAATATGGAGAAACTTGCCAAAGTAATGCTTCATTGCCTGCTTTTCTGTCTACTTGCGCAGGAGTCTTCAGAGTCTTCCATCATGCCTGACTGATTTCTCTGTTTCACTTTTCAGAACAGTCCTCACTGAAGAAAAAAATTACAGTGGTAAATACAGGATGCTAACGGAGCTTGTTGTATGTTGCTAGATTTTGTAGTCCCCGCCCCAGCTTTTTTTTTTCTCCCTATTTCCTGGCTGCTACTACTGACTCTTGGTTGAGGTCTGATTACCAACACAACACAAATTGAGTTTCTTAGTTCATTAATCATGGCTTGTTCTGTTTGTGTTATGACTCACTCATAAATCTACACTGCAGGAAAATGCTTCCTTTTCAATTTATGATGAAGGCAGAGGATCTTATTTTAGCTATTGCCCAAACAGGACCTTAGTTACAGACCAGTTTCTCCCTGGTTGTGGACACTAGCGCCTGTTTGACAGTCCATAACAGTCACATTTCTACAAGATGCAAATGCATCTCAGCTAGGAAGAGTCATTGCTTAGATTATCTTTATCCTCCTGTTCCCAAGAGGATGCCTAGGCTGGGGAGTAGTCAGTTCATGCTTGATTAAGCTTAGGAATGTGTGCCTTGCTCTGAGACGGCATTCTCTCTAGCAGCAGGGGAAGTCTATACAGTGTCCTACAAACATCGCAAGGTCAGGAGGTAGGCTGATGCCAGAGTAATTCACCCCAACATGTCCCAGAGGAACCATGACTGTAAAACAACAGGGATACTACTCCTGGTTTAAGACAAAAGAGGTAATAAAAGCATATTCCCAGTGGTTTCTGTTGTCTTGCTGCAAACTTGTGATTTGCTATATCCTTGGAATTGATTTAAGTCTCCAAAGAAAAGCCAAAATGTTATCTTAAAAGTGTGATCATGTCAATCCTCTGGTTGACCTCCTTCTCCCTGTCCCATCCCAACCCTCCATGCCATGGCTTTCCATTTCACTTAGAATAAAATCCAACGTTCTTCAAAGTTCTGAATGATCTGGTCCCTATACTTCATGAAACATCTCCTATAACCTTTGATGATTATCTTTCAGCCTCTCTGGACATTTGTTCTAAATCCTTGGCACTTAAAAAAGCCCCAAAACAGCTGGTACTCAATATATGTATTTGTTGAATGATTGATTGACTGAATGAAAGGCTCCGAACAGCTGTTATCAAACCTGGCTGCACTTTTGAAACACCAGGAGAGCTTTTAAAGTAAAGGCATTGGGAGCACATTCCTAGAGTTTCTGTTTTAATTTCTGCTATGGAGTTGGTCATTAGTATTTTAAAAATGTGCAGGCAGACTTAAGACACAGTGAACTGGAGGAAAGGACTGTTAATAAACTATCAAAGTGGCTTGCTTCATCAGATACCAGAGCTCCTTGTTATGTGCTGCACTACCACATGATCCTCTGTATTCTTAATAAATCATTCCCTGCTTAGTGCTGCGAGAACCTGTTGGATTTCAAATTACTGGTAGACATTAGCTGTTTTGACACAATCAGCCTGATCTAATTTTGTTCATGCTGTGCTAGAATTACTAAGTTAGGTTCCTGGAAATTTCTGACATGGAGAAGAAAAGGCTATTTGAATCTTTTTGGTACCCTATCATTTTTCTGCTTAAAAATACCTGGGTCTCAGCCAAAGGTGTCATCATACTGACTACATGACTATTGCAAACAAACCCCAGCACCCAGGCAGATCTGAAGTTCAAAGCTTATTTAGACTGGGAACACTTATTAAGAAAAATGTCATTTGTGTTCAGAATAATGACTTGTAGTTCTTCCAGCATTATTTTTCACCTAATCGGGTTTGTCCTTTACAGAGGAAACTCCAAAGAGGAAATCTGGAAAATTTGGTCTGGTATATACAAAGACCAGATGGTCAACAGGTACTGGACTGGTTTTTGTAGTGGGGTACAATGAATGAAAAAGACAAGTCCCTTTAAGACGACAGTAAATTTCCCAAATAGGTTTGCGTGAAATGTTTAAAGCCTTAAGATAAAGGGTTTGGGTTTCATTTGTCCTTAATATGAAAGGGGGATAAATGGAGCCAGGTGGGCTGTTTTTTCAGACATGAACAGCACTGTCATCTGAACATTGAAGAGAAACGAGATGGAAGCTAGATGGAATTTAGAAGCAATAAATTGCTGAGGTGTCTACATTGGAAGCACAGACCTGTGCTGATCTATTTACAAGGATCCTTTTGAAGGTGGAGGCTGAGGTCTCAATTAGAGGAGACCAACCCTCAACAGATCCTTTCAACTATTGTAAGTGGAGAAATTATTTCTTTTCTG
This sequence comes from Aplodontia rufa, assembly GCA_004027875.1. Lineage (NCBI taxonomy): Eukaryota > Metazoa > Chordata > Mammalia > Rodentia > Aplodontiidae > Aplodontia > Aplodontia rufa. The sequence goes on from PVKS010010295.1 coordinate 28,685, forward strand.
GATAGGAGGGCATTAAAATAAAATAAACTTTCTTTCCTTATTCACTTCTCATACTCACATACTAGTTCTGCTACAGGGTCACAATTCATTAACCTCAACTCCAAAATCCAAGATGTTCTTGAAAGAAATTCTTTTCCCCCACAATTGAACTGAAGGGAAAACTGTCCTGACTTGATAAGAGACTATTAATAATCTTCATTTGTTGAGTGAAAGGAAGCTCAGTAAAGGAAAGAGGATGGGGTAAGGGGAAGGGGAGGGAAAATGGGGGAATGAGGACGGAAATGGAGGAAATCTAATTCCATGCATGTACGATTTTGTCAAGATGAACCAACTTCTTTGTGTAACTCTAATGTTCTAATAAAATAATAATCTTAGTTTGTGCTCCTGAGTGTGAGTGAATATTCATGTGTTTCTCTGGAGTCATAATCATATGCTTGAATGGGTGCTTTTCCAGACTTCCCTAGGGATTATATCCAGTACTCAGAACATAAGTCTTATTACCTCTGCTAAATCTGAAAAGTTTGAATCCCTGAATACATCTGGCTTAAATTAGGAGTATACTTACTCAAATTTATTAATTTGCATGAATTAAAACCCTTCTTTGGGTTGGCAGACTGGCCATGCCACCCCAAGTACTATTAATTTTATCATGCAAAAATGTGGCAATACTATGTCTTTTTTCAGGGAAATGCACCCCTGAAATAGAAAAGAGAAAGAGAAGTTTCTTTTCACACATTATGTGATACTTAATTCACAATCAGAAGGGAGAATCTAGTTTATATTGAAGGTTCTTCTTAACACACTAGGGCTAGTTAAAGGGAGGTTTAACATTAAGCTTATTCTTTTAAAAATTAATATTATTCTTTGGGCAGCCCTCAAGCCAAACCTTGAGTGATGATTATGATAAGATTTATGTAAACATCAGAGAGATAAAAGAATTGGCCAAAGTGGGTCAATTGAACTGGGTAATTATTCTGAGATGATATGTAGCAGATTTACTTGGACTAGGTTTATAAGTTCCTTCCCTATGAAGTGATCAAAGTTGGGGGAAAAAAAGAGTCGGTTACTTTGATTTTGTCTATTTGGAGTCATTAAGGAAATTTATATTTCTGAAAACAATGAGGTTTATTTTCACCTTGAGAGGCCTGAATACAAAGAAAACTTAAACACACAAGATTACATGAATGAAAGTTTTTGATGCACTGAGTTCAGTTATAACCTCTGAGACAGGAACAATGCAGTGGCATATTTTATTATGGTACATTTCTTGGTTATATTACTGGTGGTTGGAAATTGACCATTGCAGATGGTAGACCCTAAAGAATCTAAGCAGGAGACTGAAATTCACAACTAGAAGATCACTAGGCTCTGGATCCTTTCAGGTATGTTCACAGTTAAGACGCTCTAAAAGGGCTCTGTTTTCTCCCTGTGATGTGTTGAAAACTACAGTAAGCAGACTAGTGAAAAAGATTTCTTTCCCTCTCCTCCAACTGCAATCTTGCAAAACACTGTCTTGAATTACCATTTCTTGGAAGAATATAGATGTCATAAAAACTTTTGAACTGGAAAGATTTGGAGATCATCTGCCAATCCCTTCATTTCACAAAGGAGGAAGTGAAGAGCATTTTTCATTTTTCCAGTTACATATCGAGATTTACTTTCCCAGAAATGAAGTGAGTTCACCTGTAACTCTGCACTCTTTCATTTACTTAAGAGTCACTGTGAAGCTTTGTGTGTTCAGGCATTATGGAGGAAAAAAGGCTTTGTATTTTTAAATATTCCAATTATGGGAAAACTTTGTGTAATCCTGTGATATGTTTGTCACTAGAATACATTAATTTTTCAAAGTACACAATTTATGATTTCACCTTTTTTGAAGGCCTTGTATTTTGTTAAGTCCTTTGATTTGTGTGTTCTTTTTAAGCTTTTCCGAATCCTTAGAATCTGGGTTTTCTCAAACTTAGTTTTGGGTTAGTGTTGAATCTGTTTATCTCATTTTTTCCTATATGAATTATTTTAATATAAAATAAAATACTTATATTAACATTATTTCAAAAATTTATTTAAAAATATATATACAGTTATCCTTCATTATTCACAGGGATTCACTTCAGGATCCCCAGTGGATACCAAAATCTATGCTGCCCAAGTCCCTTATATACAGTGTTGTAGTATTTCCATATAAATATGCATATTTTCCCATGAACTTTAAATCACCTCTAGATTTAATATCTAATACAATATAAATGTTAAGTAAATAAGTACTTGTGTTACTCAGGTTTTTATTGTTTTGACCAAAATACCCACAAAAACAACTATAGGAGGAAAAGTTAATTTCAACCTTGGGTTTCTAAGGTTCAATCAATGAATTATTAATTCATCAAATGAATCAATCCACTGATCAAGTTACAGCTTTTATAATTTCATCACTAGATTTTGGGGCCATCTCATGTACAAACCATAAAATATACCATATTGTTCATTGAATAGTGACAAGAAAATAAAATGTCTGTGCATGTTTAGTACAGATATAAGTACTTTCCCAAATAATTTCAATCTGCAGTTAGTTGAACACATGGATGGATATGGAGGGCCTACTGTAATGTAATTTATAATTATATTTGTAAATGATTTTGGAACAATTTTAGATTTACTGAAAAGTCACAGGGAACAAAGCAGGCTTACATAAACCTTTACCTGCCTTCTTCTAATATTAACATATGTACTCATACTACATTCATTTAAAAAAGTAGTAAGTTAATATTGGTGCAATACTATTAGCTAAACTATAGACTTTATTTGGATTTCACCAGTTTATCTATTAGTGTCTTTTTTTGGTTTAGGATCTAATCTAGGATAACACATGGCATTGAATACTCATATCCTCTTAGCCTCCTCTTATCTATCTCATTTTTGGTGACCTTGATATTATTGAAGAGTACTCTATGAAATTTGGATTTATCTATTTTCATGATTAAACTAGAATACTGTTATAGTTTAAATGTGTCCCCCAAAAGTTCATGTGTTGGAAACTTAATCCCCAAATTCATATGTTAGTGGTATGTGAAGATGGGGTCTTTAGAAGGTAATTAGGATTAGCTGAGGTCATGGGTGTGGGGCCCCCAGGATGGCATTAGTAGCTTTATGAGAAAGGGAAATGAGACCTGGGCTAATGCGCTTGTTCTGTGTTGCCTTGTGATACCCTCAGTCTTGTAATGATGCAGTAAGAAGGTCCTCAACTGATAGCAGCACCATGAATTCTTAGACTCTAAAACATAGCCATCTGTGGTATTCAGTTACAGTAACAGGAAATGGACTGAAACAGGTTATGCATCTAGGGGAAGAATACAGAGATGCCTCAGGAGTACATGATAACAATGTGGCTTATCACAGGTGACTTTGATCTTGATTATTTTGTTAAATTGTGTTTGTTTTCTTCACTGTTATTTCCTCTTTACATACTCCATGGCTTGGAAGCAAGGTCAGCCTGCAGCCAAGAAGAGAGAAAATAAGTTCCACCTCTGGAGGGAGGACTATCAAAGAATTTATGGGCACGTATTAAAACCACTACAGTAATTAACATGCATTTTAAGAAACAAGTATTGAGGGTTTTTAAATATTCTGTTTCTCTTAAAAGTTTCACCTACTAATGTGAGCATTTGTTCATGGATTTCACTTACAGCAATTATTACCTTGGTGTTCTCATGGTGAGTATCTATTTCTTTCATTCCTTCTGAATTTATTGTTTGAACTTCCCCTGTAAGAAAAAAAATTGTCTTCTTTTATTTATTTAAGCAATCATCATGTCAGTATGGATTTAAGGATATTGTTTTGTTCTTTGGTTTATCCAATTATAATAATATTGTTTATTTTTTTCCCCTCAAATCATTCCATCTTTGGCCAGCAGAAGCTACTAGAATGTTGATATGCAATTCTTTTTGACTTACTTTCACAGTTACCCTCCAATATTTTGAAGCTGAGCTTTCCCCTTGTCTCATCCTCTTGGGTCCTGGCTGATTGTTAAGGGTACCTTCTTTTCTCGAAACATTATTCTGGGTCTCCCTGACTTGAATGTGTCTAATCACAGGGTACGTTTCCAGAGCCTGGCTCTACATTACTATTGCTCCCTTTCCCGAGTGTTTTACAGAAAGTGGTTTCTCACAGAAAGGAAACCTAGCCTCAATATCTTACTATGTTTAATACCTACTGTTATAATCAGCTTTTTCACCACTGTTACTAAAAGACTTGACCAGAACAATTTTAGGGAAGAAAACTTTATTTGGGGGCTTGTGGTTCAAAGGTCTCAGTCTGCAGACAGCTGGCTCCATTTCTTGGAGTGTGAGTTGAGGCAAAACATCATGGTAGAAGTATGTGGTTGAGGAAAACAGTGGGGGATATGGCTCCCAGGAAGAGGAAGAAAGGGGGGCTGTCCTCACAAGACAAAATATGAACCCCAAAGGCATGCCCCCCTCAGGGACACACCTCCTCCAGTCACATCCTATCTGCCCACAGTTACCACCAAATTAATCCCTATCAAGGAATTAATGCACTGATTAGGTTAAACCTCTTATAAACCAATCATTTCACCTGTAAACTTACTTGCACTGTCTCACACATGAGCTTTTGGGAGATGCCTGATCTAAACCATAACACCTATGATGGAACCAGTTCTAAACTATATCATGGATTTCCCAAAGCAAATTGAACACAATATATGTCAAGGTATCATCAGGAGCATGTTCTTTAAAAATTCTGTTTGTATGAAATTAATGGCCTCAGACACTTCTGATATGCATAGTGCAATTTGCACCTAAAACCTGGACATTCCCTGGATCCTACTTGATTTTAAGTAAGGTATTCTAACCATTTGCCTTCAAGTCTGCTGAATCAATAGCCTGCGCTGGTCAAGTGACAGAATCTCAGCTCTTTATCTCAAGGGAGTGTTGTCTTAGGTATCATTCCCACCCTTCTCAGCTCTGTCATCCTCTGCCCCAGCTCTTCCTCGTGGTCTTTCATATGCCTGATCTACCATGGATCTAATCATTACTTTACTTCTTCTAGAGATTGGTGGATGGATTGATTCATCAAAATCATCAGAACTTTTTGAGCACATACTATTTTTCAGACATTCATCTATGGTCTTAGGATGTATCAGTAAAACATATTACAGCTCCTGCTCTACTGGAGTATGCTAGTGGGGTTGAGGACAGAAAATGTTATAATTGTAAATAATAATAAGCATATTACATAAGTATATTACTTATTAGAAAGTGTTAAAGGGAGCTGGAGTGGTGGTTACAGCACTTGCCCAGCATGCGCATGTACACAGGTTCAAACCCAGCACACACGTACACAACTAAGTGTCAAAGCAATGAAAGCCATGTAAAAAATTCAATAAAAATTGATTCTCTCTGTCTCTGTCTCTCTCACACTGTCCTTCTCTCTTTAAAAAATAAAGAAAGTGTTAGAGTACAGTAACAGAAATCAGGGATATGGAGAACAGGGTTGTTATTTGAAACTATGATGGCGATAGTATACTTTCATTAACAAGATAACATCTGAAGAAAGTGAGGGAGTTATCTATGTGAGTATATGGGGGATGTGCATTTCTTGCACAGGGAACCAAGAATGCTAAGACTCTGGGGACAGCATGTTGCTTGCTTATGGAACAATAACGAAGTCAGGGAGGCTAGCAAGGGACACTAGTAGGAGATGAGATCAGAGGTAACAGGAAAGTGAATTTTCCTGTAATCTAGCATTCTCCCTAGCAGCTCCTCTCTGGTGAAGCTCACCTGTCTTAGTCTATTTTGTGCTGTTAGAAAGAATACTTGAGAGTGGATAATATATAAACAACAGAGACTATGTCTCATGGTACTGGACTCTGGGAAGTGCAAGGTTGAGGAGCTGCATTCCTAAAGGACTTCCTGCTGTGTCATCTTAGGGTCAGAAAGTGGAATAGAAAGAGAGCACACTCATGAAAAAGCAAAGCAGAGATGGGGAGAAGGAAGGGAGAAAAATAGAAAGAAGGAGAGAATTTACTTTTATAACTCATTATTGAGTAATGAACACATTCCAGGAACAAAATCGTTAATCCATTCAAATCTATTCATGAGGGCAGACTCCTGGTGATCAAATCACCTCTTAACAGTTCCACTTCTCACACTGTCACAGTGCTGGTGGGACTGCAAGCTTACAGAGCCACTTTGGAAAGCAGCATGGAGACGCATCAAAAAACCAGGGCTGGAGACACCTTATGACTGAGCTATCCCACTCCTGGGTATTTTCCCAGAAGAGCTAGAATCTGCATACTACAGAGACACAGCTACAAGATGCCCCTCACTGGATGAGTGGATTCACAAACAGTGTATATATATATATACACATATACACACAATGGATATATATATATATATATATATATATATATATATATATATATATACACACACAATGGAGTTCTACTCTGCTATTAGAGAACGATATCATGGCATTTGCAGCCAAATGGATGGAGATGAAAACAATTACTCTGAGTGAAATATCCCAAATTCAGAGACTTAAGGGCTGAATGTTTTCTCTCATATGTAGAAGCTAGAATACAATCAAAGACAGATTGAAAGTTAGCTAAGGTCAATAATAAACTCAATATAAGTGAATTTTTACATTAGCAGGGGGAACCAAACTATTAAGCTGAGGGGAGAAGGGAGGAAGAGGAAGGAGGGATTAGGGGGGTTATTCATGCAGCTTGAGGGAGGGAGTAGGGGGTTATCAATGCAGCTGGAAACTCTTGACTCCCATGAGAAGCTCTCTAACATGGGGGTAAAGTAGGGGGGAGCATGGGAGCAGGGAGTGGTCAAAGGAAGGAGATGTGGACTACCATTAGCCTTAACTTACTTTGTCATTATCTATATATTCATGAATGTGTAACACGATTCCCTCCAATATATAAGACTATGTTGAATAAATTTCAAAAAACACAAAAAAGCAAAAAAAAAACAGTTCCACTTCTCAACACGGTTGCATTAGATATTAAATTGCCAACACATCAACTTTGTGAGGTGTATTCAAACCATAGCATCTTCTATCCCTGATTTCCAAGTCTCCCTGATGCATTTTCCACCACTACTCTGTAGTTCCATGCAAGTACATGGGCTTCTTGACTCAGAGTCTTAATTTTCTTCCTTTGAGTAGCTTCTATCTCTTGCTTGGATGGTGTAGATGTTTCTAGAGTAGAGTTGCTAGGACTTCAGAATTTATGGCATTTCAGGGTGTTATAGGAGGAGTTTAAGCCCAGCCCCCATACTCTATCTCAGAATAACTACTTCTTGTTTTTTCTTTTTTAAGAGAGAGGGATTGTGGAGGAGGGGGGAGAGGATCAATTTTACTTAGTATTTCATGTGGCTTTCATTGCTCCACTGACACTTTGTTGTGTATGTGGTGTTGAGGCTTTAACCTGTGTACCTGCACATGCCAGGCAAGTGCTATAACTGCTGAGCCACCACTCCAGCCCCACAACTACTACTTCTTCTTTTTCTTCTTCTTTTTTTTTTTTTGAAGAGAGAGGGAAAGAGTGAAAGAAAGACAAAAATTTTATTTATTTCTTTCAATGGCCTTCATTTCTCCAACACTTAGATGTGTATGTGGTGTTGGGGTTTGAATCTGTGTCCTTGTGCATGGCAGGTAAGTATTCCAATCGCTGAGTCACCACTCCAATTCCCCATAACTATTTCTTTATCAACACATAACATTTTATATCTGAACCTTCTCTTAAAATGATGGCAATTTTTCATCCCAAATACCTGTATAACTTACATTCTGTGGTCACTCCTCTTTAGGTGTATCTACCAAGAAAGAACATATCCAATCTCAAATTACGTAGAGTCCTATTCCTTCCTAAAAAAATGGCATATTTTTTTACACCATGAAAACAGTATGATTCTGCTAAATACCAGCAATAGCATCACCTAATTTGATCAAGGCATATATGAACCTCCGCTTGGCCCTAGTCATAAATAAAACACATTCAACATCTGATGTCTTTTATAAATTGTATTTAGCAATCCCTTTCTCCTTTTCCAATTCATTATGCTTTAGCAAGCAATATTATTATGTTGTTGGATTTTTTTATACAATGTGTAGGTACATAGTTAGGAAAACTTCAGAGGTTCTCCTTTGAAGAAAAAAAATGCCTGAAATTAGAGTCATTGTTTTAGATTATTTAGAGAGTCTCTTTTGCCTTTCCCTTCCCATTTGTTCCTTATAGTTCTGATTCTGTTCCTAAAGGAAAGGTTTTTAACAGGTGAAGGGTTAATGAGTAAAGATTTCACATGGCACAGTTCGGAGCACTGGCACTGGACCTGGATGAGAGCAAAGGATGAGTTCTCTGGGATTTCATGGCTTTTGTCTAGGTTTTCTAGTGCTGATATTGGGGTGAATCCTTGAGCTTCCCTGTCTTTCCGCTTCTCTATTTAAACTTGGCATAACAATGTTTTCCAGATCCTTCAGATATAGCCATGTCTATTTTCTCATTTTTATTTCAAGGGCACCAAGTGGCTAGTACTCTTTCAAATTTACTGAAGGGAACAGTTTACCACTTTACACAGAGAGATTAAGTAGCCAGTCTGTGATCTCAGGGAGGCCTCCTGATTCCCAATTTTCTGCTCTTTGCAAAAAACAAACAAACAAACAAACAAACCCTAAAATCAAAACAAAAATATGTATTCACACATATATTATTGAAGTATTAGAAAAAATAAGTAACTAAGAAATTTGAATGGATACCATTATTACATACAAAATATTTCCTCACTGTCTACAAAGTAGCCCTTGAAAATAATGGGGACTTTTTGGCATAAGGCTCCCCCCACATCCTGTTCAAAATGAGGTTTGATATGACTTGTAGGAGATGTGACTGAGCAACAACAGAATCCAACTTTAATCCAACAGAACCACATTCATAACCATTATGATGTTTGGTTTTGTACTTGAATAATTCTTGAATTTTACATTCCAGATTTTATGCAAAGAGGGAAAGAGAGGAAGGTGTGCGGGGGGAGACAGAGAGACAGAGGAAAAGAGAGAGAGAAACACAGAGAAACAGGGAGAGAGTGAGAGAGAGGTAGAGACAGAGAGAGAGAAAGCTGTAAAGAAAAAATTAGCTCAATTATGTAGACGCACAAGGTTTATATCATTTTGACATGCTTTGAATAAGTATCTAAATTGAAACAGAGCTGGAAACCGTTTGATGTTCATCCATCACTAAGTTCAACCTGTTTTTTGCATTATGAGTGTTGTCATGTTGCTTTAACAGTACTTTGCATCCCTGGGGACAGATTTTCATCATCTTTAGGATTTCTTCTCCTGTGGTTAGGAAAACAAATATCACTCTATTGTATGAAGAGTTCTGAGGACTTCAAGGTCTATGAATGCTATGGATAGGGGCATGAGTGACACTGAGAGAGCATCTCATTTTTCTCCTCTTTCATACAAAACCACCTCATTTCATTCCTCAGCTGCAGATGAGACTATTTTCAAAATCTCAACACATGACAAATTACATTGCACTCAGCATGGTGGTGGATAAAGGATAAATACAGAAAAGCATATTTTTGGGGAAAATAGAGTAATTGCAAACTGGCTGCTATTATTCTCTTTCTTCAGCATAGCTGCATTGCTCCAGCCATCTTCAAAACCCTTCTCAGTTGGGAGGCATTTGAACATGGATTTGAAGACCAGATCTAGAGAAATGTGTTTCCTATGATCTCCCCAAATCTGACATCAGGTGGATGTCCTCTGGAATTCTTTACCCTCTGTGGTTTGTCTACAACTTAACCTGGTGAGATCTTTTCAGTCTAACCTGTTCTTCCTGGACAGTTGTAATGGTGGCAGAGGTAGAGAATTTTAAAAACAAATCAATGGTGTTGATTATTATTGTCCCTGAATGTTCCCTCTAATGCATTTTCACTAACATTTTATTGTAGCTTGAGGTTAGTTAAAATCCAGGAGACACTTATAAACTCACACTGCTTCACTTACAGTTCTCCATCTGTGCTCACTAACTGGTTCACTGTGAGTCACTTGCAGAATTGCAAATGATAAAGATTGCAAGGACAGCTGGCTTTATTTTTAGCAGAATAAGAGCTAAACTTTGATCAATGTAACATTCATAAAAGAAAAAAAACACAAGTTTCTTTAGTTTATCACTTTGTTCAGTAAGGAAAAAGGAATAAAATCATATTGAAAATTAATTTCTCTCTCTCTCTCTCTTTTTCTCTTTTGATCATTGAAAGAGACAATGCTTACGACCCTCAATCATGAAGATTACAAAACCTTTTCCTTCTGTTTCTCTAAATTTTTCATGGTACCTGGGTTCACATCATCTGTGCAAATTTATGGCTTTTGAAATGTAGGGAGCTTATCTGGATTAGGCAGCAAAAGTATTGGAAGATCCTCATATTTAAGGCCAAAAAACCCTGGCCTCATGTTGTACCCCTTTGTAACCGCTCCCCACCACTCCATCTTTACCTCTCTTCCATCCTCAGTTCTTTTCCAGCTGACTTCAGCATTGAGACACAAGTTGATGCTTCCCCTGTGTGTTCTGACAGTTGAACACCTGACTCAGTAGTCCCTCAAATTAATTTGACAATGGGATTCTGCTCTGCAATTCCAATCTTGTGTCATACCTCTACTTCCCCTTAATCTTAATGTCCAGAGTTTGCAATGTAGTAATTTCTCCCAGATGTTAATTCCTGAATACATGCTACAGTTGATCATTTTGCTTCTGACTTCTTTAGAGTCATCCCTAATGATCAGTCTGGCTAGAGTGGCTCATAAAAGCTATAACACATTTGTTAAGGATTGGAAGTCACTCTCTTGTCTCTGCTACCTGCAGACTGGGCATTAGGGCTTAGGCACTGTGTTATGTGTCCCATACATGCCCAAAAGTCTCTCAAGGCTTTCCCACAGCACATGTTTGTTCTTATCTATGGGAACAGCTAGACTCTCCAAAATAGTTTAATTAAAATGGATGAATTATTTTACTATTTTAGAAATGGTAGGAGCTGATCCAGATCATCTCTTTGCATCTCCTCCCTCCAATTGAGTTTGTAGATGTCATTCTTAAAGCCTTCACTGTGATTCAGCAGTCAACCCTGTACTTGTTGAGTGCTGATAAATGTTGCATTTGTAAAATACAAAGCACTGAATATGAAGGGAGATTAATCAGCAGTGAAGAGGTATCTTTGTCTCTTCTGCTCCTGTACCTCTTAATTGGAAGAGAACTTAGGTAGAATTTTCTAAGAAGTAAACAAATTGTACAGATTAAATACAAGACTGAAGGGACTTGAGCGATGGCTCAGAAATTACGGTGCTTGCCTATCATGTATAAGGATGTGGATTGGAACCTCAGCACCACATACACAACAGAGTGTCAGAGCCACAAAAGCCATATAAAAAATTAAATAAAATTGGTTCTCTCTCTCTCTCTCTCTCTCTCCCCCTATCCCTCTCTCTTAGAAAAAATAAATAAAAACAACAGAAGGAAAGAAATTCATTGGAGTGTACTCATTGGGAGTGATTTCTAGGACCAATGTCCACTTTCCACTTTATATCTGTATCTTTTGCATTATTGTAGAATGACTCCTACCTATTGCATCATTATAGACTTTTCCTATTGATTATGGGTTCCAGAAAGTAAAAAAAAGAAATAGATTTTCATTGATGTTTTCTGGCAAGCACCAAACTAAGCTCAATGAATGCAATTGATAATGGAATTATAGTTTATAGCTTTCTCCCATAACAATTGAAGTAAATATTCTGGCATTTGTCCTATTTAACTTTCTTTTAACTTATAAAAGCAACACATTTTCACTATAGTAACTTTGAAAAGCACAGAAAACTTACAAAGAGAAAAACAATAATGTCTATAATTTCAATAGTCAGAAATAAACTAATTTTTTTGGCCAATTACTGGAAGGGTGGTCTTTTATTATTAGGCAGGTTGTGTATTTTCTAGCTTCAGGATTTGCTTTCACATGGAAATAAATAAATAATCAACAGTCCTATTGGAGAAAGAAAGGCAGAGATTCTGGGTCCCATAATTGGTACATATCCAATGCATATTCTTTTGCAACCTAACTTTTTTCATTTATTATTACCTCAAAATATCTTTATACACCTCATCTCATCAAATATTACAGCCATATGTAGACGACTGAAGCTGGATCCTTATCTTTTACCCTGCACAAAAATTAAATCAAAATGTATCAAAGACCTGGATATTAAGCCAACAACTTTTAATTTACTAGAAAAAGAAGTAGGGTCAACATTACAGCATGTAGGAGTCGTCAGCTGCTTCCTTAACAAAACTCCCGTTGCTCAAATTGTAAAATCAAGAATAAATGAATGGGATTGAATTAAACTAAAAAGTTTTTTCACAGCTAAAGATCTACGCAAGAGCATCAAGAGAGAACCTACAGAATGGGAGAAAACCTTTGCCTGCTACACCTCGGACAGAGGGCTAATATCCAGAATATATAAAGAACTAAAGAAACTAAACACCAAACTTACAAATAACCCAATCGATAAATGGGCTATAGATCTAAAAAGAAACTTCTCACCAGAGGAAGTCCAGAAAGCCAATAAATATATGAGAAAATGCTCTACATCATTAGCTATAAGGGAAATGCAAATCAAAACTTCAATGAGATTCCACCTCACTCCTGTTAGAGTGGGAAAAATAAAAAATAAGAACAGCAACAAATGCTGGAGGGGCTGTGGGTAAAGAGGAACACTGTCACACTGCTGGTGGGACTGCAAACTGGTTCAGCCACTCTGGAAAGCAGTGTGGAAAATCCTCAAAAAATTAGGGCTGGAACCACCTTATGACCCAGCTATCCCACTCCTGGGTATTTTCCCAAAGAGTTAGAATCAGCATATTATAGTGATGTGGCTTCATCAATGTTTATAGCAGCTCAATTTACTATTGCTTGACTATGGAACCAACCCACATGCCCCTCACTCGATGAGTGGATACAAAACTTTGGTACTTATATACAATGGAATACTACTCAGCCATTAGAGAAGATAATATTATGGCTTTTGATATCAAATGGATGGAGATGGAAAGAATTATGCTAAGTGAAATATCCCAATCTCGGAGACTCAAGGGCTGAATGGGATCTCTAATCTGTGGAAGCTAGAATACATGGGAAATCAGTATGTTAGATGGCTAAGCTAATAATAACTTTAAATTGTATGATTCTCAACGAAACAGGGAGATGACTCCCTAGGATACTTGGAAGTGTAGGGAGGAGGATGGGTAGGAGGGTGTAGGAAGAACTCCTAGGAGACTGGAGAATGGGAATATGGGGGAATTATCTCAGAAGGAGATCACTGTCCTCCACAAGACATCCATTCAACTCAAGAGTTCTTCTGGGGGAAACAGCAACAGGGGAAACCCAAGCTGGGCATCCATGATATGGCATTAGCCCTGGATAACTAAGTATATATACAATGGTTCTTGACTATTTGATAATGTTTCCCCCTCAATTGTATCTCTATATCCATCTAATAAAAAAATCTTTATACAGAATTTTTACCCCAAATTTATTTAAAAATATCTTAACAGTTTTTTTATCTTTGACTCTATCATAACTTTAAGTCCCTTTTATTTTTTTTAAGTTTTAAAATTAAAATTAATGTCCTGATGAACATCCTTATAGGTATATATTTTAACTTTATCATAATTTTTAGGTTAAATACCTAGAAAACTTGATAGAAAAAATAGCCTTAGCACTTAAATTTTTTGACAGGTGTGTAATGTACTATAATGTACAAAAGTATACAGATCGCAAGTGTACAGCTTGTTGAAGAAGCCCCTAGAACCAGAGACAGTGTCTCACAAACCCTCAACCCCTGTGTTCTCTTCTAGTCTTGGTCCTCAAATGGGAACCACAACATTGGCTTCTATCTAGTATCACAGACTATTTTGCCAAACTTTGTTCTTGATACTAAAGGAATTTTTGTGAGTTTGCTCCATATCACAGCATGGGACTGAAGATTACTCTAGTATTGATAGAATTCCATTGCAGGTCTATACCATGACATGCCTTTTCCACCACTAAAAAACATGTCCAGGTGTATATTACTCCAAATAAGACTTTTAAGAATATTCTAGAGCCTGTCTTTGGTGAGCATGTACACACATCAGTTAGGCATATGCTCAGGTAAAATGTCATTAGGATGTAGGGAATGTACATATTTAGCTTCAGAGAAATACCAAACTACTTTATAAAGTGGCTTTGTCTGTTTTTCCACCAGCAGAATGAAAATCCAAGCTGCTCCGCATCATTGCAATGCTTGCATTGTCTGGTTTTTCCATTTTAGCTGTACCACTGAGTGTATGCAGATATTTAACTATAGTTTTAACTCACATTTTTTCCTGATAGCTTAAGAAACCACTTTTTCTTGTTTATAGTTATTGACTGTTTGAAAATCCTCGTTTGTGTAATATGTGTTCATTCAAGAATGTCATCCATGTTTCTAATGAGTTGTCTATCATTTTCCTGTTGATTTGTAGGAGGGAATTTAAACATTGTTAAAAAATCTTCAAAACTTCAGAGGCATACACAAATATTTAATCTGTTGAGCATTAGGGGAAAGAAATAGTCATTGAAATTCAAATAGCATAAAGAAAATAAGTTGTGTGAGGAAAATGAAAATGATTTATTTTAGACTTGAGAGGATATTTTCATTTTGACATGGTATTTTAAAAATGATGCTCTTTATAAAATCACTAATGTCTCTTGATGCATGAAACAAACTTCAAAAAAATAGATGATAGATGTTTATCCTGATATTTTTATTTGTAAGTATTACAGAAAAATCAAATCATGAGAAAACTCTAGTCTGGCAATCTGGGAATAAAATAACAAGGAAATAATTTTAAATTCTCTAAAGAAGGAATGAAGAAACAGAATTATTCTAGAAAGTCCCAAGTTTCAAAATGTATCTCTATTTAGATGGTGATGATATATTCAGGGATATATAGCAGATGTGTTGGCCTGTTTCCAACCCCTGCTTGGAGGTTTTGAATTAAGGAAAGACTGTTACATTATGTGCAAAATGCCACTTCAGTTCAGAGTCTGCCAGTAAATGGTAGTACCAACTTCATAGTCTTTTCAGCCTGCTGCGTAGTGAGAAAACCACTCCCAGGTGCAAGTGTCCACAATTTTAAATTGTTTCTAAGAATGAGGAAGAAGAGAAGGAAGAAAGAGAGAAGGACATATCACATGATCCGTTTCTGGATTCCTTTAGACACTCTGGGCTGAATGGTTTTGTATTTCTAAAATTAGTTGGTTTAAGGGTCATAATATTCCTTTTTCTCAATGAAAATAAGAATTCTCTTCTTCATAAAGATTTTTTAAACTGACACTGTATTAACTTCTGTGCATACAAAAAGTTTAAGTTAAGAATTTAAGTGGAATAAGAACTCACCAGTCCAGTTGGACATTCTTCCAAAATATCATCAAATTTCACAACTTTCATCATTTTGGGATTAGACAAAATACTGTTGACGGTTCTTTCCGTTACTCTTCCAACTGCCAAAGGAACATCATCTTCAGATACAGAGCGCTAAGTTCTGTGTGAGACTGACTTAGGCAGACTTCAAAACATTTAGGAAAGCCTGTTCTGTGGAGATAAGACCAAGGACACTCCATGTGTGTGCACTGCCTTTGGGCATCTGGCTTTACTCTTAGTTCCCTTGCCTTTCTTATGTAGCAGAGCAGTATTACTGGTTTGTGGGAAGGCCAAAAAAGGAAGATATTTTAAGTTGATAATAAAAGTCAAAGAAAAGGACATAAAAACAAATAATGAACAAAGGTTCTCTTTTCAGTCAAGAATTTCCTGATGAAACCAAACGGATCCCACATAATCAATACCTTATTATTATCATTTCTCCAAAATCTTACTTATTATATTCACGGGGCAAACTTTATGAACACACATGAAAGCACAAAATTCAGGGCATCATCAATATCATCGGATAAAAATGAAGTGGGGGGAGGGTTAAATCTTAAGGAAATTTTGGTTGATTTGACTAGAACAGCTGTTCTTTATGGATTTCATCAAATCATGTGACTTCATCAGCAAACATTGCTTTTCTTTCTTCTATGGACTTTTGACTTACAATGAACATCAATTTAAGAGCAAGGCACGTGACCCAACATCATTGTTCTGGGACTTATTATAGAATAAAACAAATCTAAAAATGAGGAGTGAAGAGCAAATTAACAAAAAGCACCGTATAGAAGAGGTCCATGGGGACTTTATGTGACTTAACTAGGGCTACAGTGATTTAAAAGTGGTACAAATGCACACTCTTGGTCAGATCTGAAGCAACATCACTTTCTTTTAATTAAATGAATATGGAGTTACAATTGAGAGGGAAACATTGTAAAATAATCAAGAACAAAGGTATATATACACAGTTATCCAAGGCTAATGCCATGTCATGGATGACCCGCTTGGGTTCCCCATGTTTCTATGTTTCCCCCTGAAAAACCCCTGAGTTAAATGGATATCTTGTGGAGGTCAGAGATCTCCTTCTGAGATGATTCCCCCATATTCCCACCCTCCAGTCTCCTAGATATCCTTCCTAATCCTTCCCCCACTCTGTCCCCCACCCTATGCCTCCAGGTATCCTAGGCAATCATACAATTTGAGGTTATTATTAGCTTAGCCATCTAACATACTGCTTCCCGATATATTCTAGCTTCCACAGATGAGAGAAACCATTTGGCCCTTGAGTCTCTGAGACTGGGATATTTCACTTAGCATAATTCTTTCCATCTCCATCCATTTGATTTCAAAAACCATAATATCGTCTTCTCTAATGGTCGAGTAGTATTCCATTGTATATATGTACCAAAGTTTTTGTATCCATTCATCAAGTGAGGGGCATCCGGGTTGGTTCCATAGTCAAGCAATAGTAAATTGAGCTGCTATAAACATTTATGAAGCCATATCACTATAATATGCTGATTCTAACTCTTTTGGGAAAATACCCAGGAGTGGGATAGCTGGGTCATAAGGTGGTTCCAGCCCTAATTTTTTGAGGATTTTCCACACTGCTTTCCAGAGTGGCTGAACCAGTTTGCAGTCCCACCAGCAGTGTGACAGTGTTCCTCTTTTCCCACAGCCCCTCCAGCATCTGTTGTTGTTCGTATTCTTCATTTTTGCCATTCTAACAGGAGTGAGGTGGAATCTCATTGACATTTTGATTTGCATTTCCCTTATAGCTAACAATGAGCTGTAAGCATTTTCTCATATATTTATTGGCTTTCTGGACTTCCTCTGGTGAGAAGTTTCTTTTTAGATCCGTAGCCCATTTATTGATTGGATTATTTGTGATTTTGGTGTTTAGCTTTTTTAGTTCTCTGTATATTCTGGATATTAGCCCTCTGTCCGAGGTGTAGCAGGCAAAGGTTTTCTCCCATTCTGTAGGTTCTCTCTTGATGTTCTTGATTAAATCTTTAGCTGTGCAAAAACTTTTTAGTTTAATTGCATCCCATTCATTTATTCTTGACTTTACTGCTTGAGCCATGGGAGTTTTGTTAAGGAAGGCGTCTCTGACCCCTATGTCCTATAGTGTTGACCCTACTTTCTTTTTCTAGTAAATTTAAAGTTGCAACATCACTTTTAAGAAGCAAAATACTGGGCTGGGGTTGCAGCTCAGTGGTAGGGTATGTGTGAGGCACTGGGTTCAATTCTTAGCACTGCAAAAAAATAAATAAAATAAAGGTATCCTGGTCTTCTAGAAATATATATATATATATGTGTGTTTATATATACATATATATACACATATATATGTGTATATATATACATATGTATATATAAAGTGAAATGCCATATTATTATAAGTTGTTGTTTTCCTGTAAGTACTCAATAAACATGAATATTTTTCATGATATATTTTCTTCATAACTTTTTATAAGGTGATACTTTAAGTCATGAGATTGGTATTCATAAATGGCTTATGGAAACAGTAGAATTACTTCTAATCATGCCACATGCTTATCTCAGGATTGAATTTCAATCGCTGAACATAATGATAACTATATCCACAAGGTGGATCAAAAGGCTATAACTATCTATGCATGATAAAGACCTTCCTTTTCAAATTAGAAAATATAAAAATGGAAAGAAAAAATGCAAAATTACAAGAGAATAGTTTACTTAAAACTTACCTTTTGAATCATGTCTTCTATGCACAGTGTTACAGCATGGCCATCTATTAAGATAATTTTAAGTTAGGCTTTAGGCACATCATAAAAATAAGCCTTAAGGGAACCATACATTTAGAGAAGATATGTTTGTTCATAATTCTGAGCAAATATTAACTTCAGCTCTTTTTGTACTCATAAAGTTTCTGACAATATTTTCTCTGAATCATAGAGGTACTGTCACAGAGTTGTCATGTTTAAAACTGAATATCTAACTCATGACACTATTCGCTCAAAAATACTTTATCAGGGGCTGGTGTGGTGGCTCAGTGGTTGCGGTGCTTGCCTGGCATGCGCAGGTATGCTGGTTCAAACCCCAGCACCCACGTACACAACTAGGTGTGGGAGCAATGAAAGCCATGTGGAAAACTCAATAAAAATTGATTCTCTCTCTCTCACTGTCCTTTCTAAAAAAAAAAAAAAAAAAAAAAGAAAAAAGAAGATTATCGATTTCACTTCATGTTTGGGATTAATTATAAACTCCTTGGCCTGGCTTTCAGAAGTCTCCAAAGTCAACATTTCCATTCATTTATTTTATTATTATTGGTTATTATTTCTTTGAATATATCCACCATAATAAAACTGGGTGCTTATTAAAAATGAAGCTAAGTTCTCTTAATAAATCTTATGCACATTAAATGCAGTGATTCCTTCTTACAGATGAACTCTGTGCCAAGAAAGATGGGTGGTTTCCTTTGTGACTTATTTTTTCCATCTGTAAAAGGGAGTAACAATAAATTAAAAATGAAAAGACTATTGTGAAATAATGCTTTTACTACAACTAAAACCTGTGTCCCAGAGATCAGGGATAGCAGTTACCAGTGTGATTTGGGATTGGGATCCAGTCTTGTGTGATTTCAAGGAAAAAGAAATCACCATTTCTCCTAGAAAAAAATGTGTTGAACAAATGAGTTGGTGAATGATATTTTTCCATTTAGACTTAAAGACAATCAATGAAGTTCTTGTTTTTATATCATAGGAGTCAAAATTAGAGAAAATATTGGTCTTTTAGAATTTCCAAGAGCATGGTCCACTGACTACATTCTTTAGCTCTGGGATAACTGAGAACTTCCTATGTTTAGATTTTTATGACTTTATGAAGATCCTGAATTTATTTATTCTAGACCAGTGTCTGACTCTGAGCAGTGAGGGATGCATAGAATTCATATTCTCTTCAGATGTTTCCAGATCTGTCTAGACTACCTAAAGCAGAAGGAAGTAGGGGGAAATTTTTAAAGTAAAACTTGCTCTGAAAAGGGTATGCAATAAATCAGGGCTCCTGTCAAGAAAGAAACTAGGAACAAAGAAGAAGCACAGAAAGACCTTTTGGGGAGTTGCTGAGGACACAGACAACTGGCAGTGGGACTGTTCTGCTGCGGGTGAGTCCCACATCCCAAGTTTCTGAACCATGGCTTTTAAAAATAACTGATCTATATACTGTTATCTCTGCATCAACCCTCATCCTACTTCCTTCTCAGATAAAAAGACATGTCTGAAGACCTTTTGAATTTCTTTCAACTGTTTCTTTCCGTACATTTCCTGAGTAGCCTCACTTTCTTGCTGCTTTAATTTGAAAATGCTAATATGAAATAAAACATTTGGATTAGGAAATTTCCAAGTGAAATCACTAGAGTAAAAAATTCACAGGAAATAAAAAAAGAAAGGAATCAAATATTTACTGATTAACAAATTTAGTTTAAAAATAGAGAAAAAGTTATCTGAAGCAGTCACAGGTAGAAAGCACCTGCATCTGGCCTCTTGTGTTCTGTAACTAATCTACGTGGTCATTGAATGTTGGAAATATTCTTGCCAGAGGAAAATTTACACTAACTTTGCAAGAGGCAATTGAACTTTTCCAAAAAGCAGGTTAAAGGTCTCTAAGGCTACTGTGAGTTTTCAAAGATTTGTTGGAGGTGAGAGAGGAGATAATCAAGGGAATGAGGCAATATTGAATTAAATACTGATAAGGGATCATGTGAGCAGATGAATATATTGCCCATAGTCCTTTCAACACAACCATCTTCTTGGGCTTCTGGAACCAGCATATGTGAATTCACTAAATGAAATATGGGGTTGTGTGGACCTTGAATTTTCCCATTACGAAATAGAGAGACTGTCAACATTGGAAAAATCCTTTAGTGTACCTGAACCATTTAACACCTCCCTCCTATTCCATCTTAAAATCTCTCATTTAGTATATTGTACTTTTTTTTTTAAGAGCAAGAAGCACAGTGAGAAAGAGAGAGAGAAAGAAAATCAATTTTATTTATTTATTTTTTAATCTTGTTTTCATTGCTCTGACACTTAGTTGTGTAGGAGGTGTTGGGGTTCCAGCTCAGGTCCTTGAGCATGCCAGGCAAGCACCGCAGCCGCTGAGCCACTGCTCCAGAACCTATATTGAACTTTTTTAACTTCTAGAATTTGTACTTTATTTTTTCAAGCCATCTCCTCCTCTTCTTTTCCTTCTCTCTCCATGTTCACAATCTTCTGCCCTCTCTTTGTTTTTATGGATTCTAATTTTTGGTAAATTCATTATTTCAAAGTCCCTTTAGAGTACTCTATAATCTTAGTTCCTTGGCTGTGAATTCTTCCACTTATTTTACACAATGACAATCTCTTGTGATTCTGTGTTCTCTGTGTGCCCTGTAATTTTGCCTGTAACTCTTCATTAGTGGAGGAGTTGCATGTGGAGGTAACTGGAAGAATTTTTAGATTGCTAAATGCTTTAAAATGTTCTTCATTGGAAGATTACATTTTTGTGCCAGTACCTTTGTTCAGTGTTTCTAATATTGCATGAATAATGAATATTTGGCTCTGTACTCTTGCAAAATACAGGGTTGGGATTCCAACTTTTTTGTGTGTGGGTTTTTCCATTTCCAATCATGGCAACCATGGAAGAGCAGCTGGTGGGGGTTTTCCCAGTCTCCTTGCTGTGCATGAGAGGCCTGTAACCTGGGTTCTGATCCCTGGACAAGTTTAGCATTCTCGACCCCAAGGCTCCCTATCCAGTTCCAAGATTCTTAGGCTACTCTCAGCTTAGACTATGGGTTTCTTTTTTGTTCCTGTACCTGGAGATTTATTTTTATTACTTTGAGTTTTGCTATGTATATAAATAAACAGATAATTTAAAATGGATCTAGAAAAGATAGTGGATTTCTTTTCCTGCTCACTTATGTATTTTGGCTGGAGTTCTTGGATCTCATCCCACTTAGCAGTCATTATGTAAGCAACAACATCATGAAGCAGACGCATGGGTTTTGGAATCTTCTAGATTTGGGTTTAATCTTCATTATGATCTGAATGTTTGTGAACTCTCTTACAAATTCATATGTTGAATTTCTTTTTTCAAGAGAGAGGAACAGTGAGAGAGAGAATCAATTTTTTTAATTTAGTTTTTCATGTGGCCTTCGTTACTCTGAGACTTCATTGTGCACGTGGTGCTGCAGTTTGAACCGGTGTACTTGCGCATGCAGGGCAAGTGCTGTAACTGCTGAGCCACTGCTCCAGCCCCATATGTTGAAATTTTAATGTTCAATGTTTTTGGAAGTTTCTGGAGATGGGGTTTCTAAGGAAGTAATTGAGGTTAAATGAGGCCATAGGGTGGTATCTGATCCAATAGGATTAGTATTCTTAGGAGAGAAGAATCCCTCATAGAGTGTATCACCTTCCTCCTCTCTATCCACCACCCAGGCAGGTGATCGCTGGGTGTCATGCGAAGATAGCAAGAAGGTGGCCATCTGTGAGCCAGAAAGAAAATCCTCACCAGAGACCAAACTGACTGTAACCTTAACTTAGGACTTCAAGACTTCAAATTGTGAATAAGCCACCTTCTTGTTTTGCTATGGCAGTCTAAAAAGACTAACACAACCTTGCTTTTCTTATCACTTGTGAGAGCCAAAGACCGTTCCTCAAGCTTTCTGAGTCTCACTTTTGTCACCCATAAAAACAGTCTACTGACACCTGACCATAAGGGTAGTCATAATAATTCAATGAGAAAAATGCAAATAAAAGTTGCTGGTATATAACAAAAGTGTAATCAATTACACCTCACTCACCCTTCCCTTCCTATGGTTGGACATTTCCAGAAGTGGGGGCCCATTACACATTCAGGCAGCCAATTTCATTTTTAAAAATCTCTGATATTTTTGTTTCAAATCCCACATTTGATTGTATCATTTGTTTCTCACATCTCTTGGCAGTATGAAGGAGACGTTTGGAGACCAAAACAAAGAAACAAATAAACAAAACAATCCTCTTTTTCATGAGCTTTATTTCTGAACCAGTGGAAAAATATATCTCAAGTGTCAGAGAGGCATTAAAACATCCATCACATGGGTGAAGGATTGTTGACACCAGCTTAAGGGGGTTTTCCCGAGTCAGTTGGACATGCGGAACAACCTGGTCACAGGTGAAGGGGAGCTTTCCTTCTCATAGGGAAACCAGAGGAAGCCCCTCCCCAGGGATATCCAGTAAAAAGACAGAAGGGCAGAGTTGAGAATGATCCATTTTTTTTCTTCCAGATTTGCCAGCCAGATAATTCTTTCTCCCTCTTTAAGGAGGGAGAGACACAAGGCATGAGAAAGCAAAAAAGGAGGGCTAGGCAGGGTACTTCAATGCCTTCCCACCTGGAAGAAGAGGTTCCCAAAGGAAATATTAGGGTAAGGGAAGAAGCATTCCTCTAACCATAATTAAAAGTAAAATGTGACTTAAATGTGAGGACAATGTGAAGGCCCAGCACGTGCTGACGTATTTGAATGTAAGTCATGAAGGGAACCTGAAACTGGAAGGGAGTCCACCACAGAACACCAGCCAGGAAGGGTCAGAGGGTGGGAGACCTCAGAACACACAGGGAGCAGGGAAGGAAATCGCTGAGCAGCCACGAGTGGAAAGCAGACTGAGATGACAGACAGGTAAAATCTGTATGCAAATTTATGAGGATGGAGACACACACTCAGAAAAGGCAGAGGGAAACAACCTCCTCCCGACAGAAGTGAGTGAAGGGAAGAAAACGAGTGGAGATTTTAAATTTTTTTATTTTATTTTTTAATTTTTTTTTTAAAGAGAGAAGGACAATGAGAGAGAGAGAGACAGAGAGAATCAATTTTTATTGAGTTTTTCACATGGCTTTCGTTGCTCAGACACTTAGTTGTATACGTGGGTGCCGGGGTTTGAACCCCTGCACTTGCGCATGCCGGGCAAGTGCTGTAACCGCCGAGCCACCGCTCCAGCCCAAAATTTTTTTATTTTAAAGAATAAACTAAAAGATGAAAGGGAACTTAGTAAAGACAAAAAACAAAACATAAGGAAAGACAATCTTCTGGCTAAAGCAGTTCTGTAAATATAAATAACATGTGTGTGTGTGTGTGTGTGTGTGTGTGTGTGTGTGTAAGCAACAGCGTGGAAATTTCAAGGAAAAATTAATGGAAATTTAGTGCAAGTTTGAAAGGGGCACATTGACAACTAAAAGAAAGTAAAACTTTCCATCAATATTTGACACGGTTTACTTGTCATCCTATCAATTGCATACTTTTTTACAGTCTATGACATTTGATACAACTTAGCTATCTAGTTTGGGAAATAGTCAAGTCCTGAATTTGTCACATGATCATTGATGTCAACGCTGGATCTGCAAAGACTCAGTTGCTAGCGTCTTCCACATTTTGTATCATTTTCATTTAACTGAAATTATCATCAATTTTAAGATGCACCCTTATTTTATGTACCAAAAAGAAAGGGAAAAAATTATTGCTACTTAAACTCAGATAAAAGATGCTATCAGGGCTGAGAGTATGGCTCAGAAATAGAGCATCTGCCTAATATGCAAGGCTCTGGTGATTCCCAGCAACCCCCTCCCACCGCCCCAGCACCCCCCCAAAATGAAAAACACAACCATCAGATTATAAGATGCTTCCAGATCTCAAAAATGGTGACATGTGAAAAAAATTATATTTTAAAATTGATGACATACAATATTTTATTTTCTGAATAACATTTATCAGAAGTCAACATGATGACATTTGTTTGTTATGTCTATTTTCTTTCTCTTTCCTTTAGAACTTAAGCTCCTTGAAAGCAAGAGGCCTTATTCACAGCTGTAGGCTCTGTCTAGGATAGTATATGTATGTAATAGGGATTATTTGACGGTTGATTATTCTTGTAGAAGGGATGATTAAAGAAGGAACTAAGAAAAATCTGGAATTCATTTAATTCCAATGAGTCACCACTCAAGAAGGGTATTCTTAAATTAATCCTCCCACTCAAATATGTTTTTAGCGTTCCCCCTCTTTACAGTTCATAATATGTCCCTCCATCACACACACTTGCTTCCATCACTTGGTTGAGCTCTCTGTCTTATCAGCGACTGTAGTCCAGATCTGGTGAGTAGTGTGACCACTGTGCACAGTTCACATACCTTGCAGGTCCCCTAGGAAGATGCCATATTGAAGACTAATAACATCTGTCAGTAATTCAAGCAATAGCCAAGACTTCCCCCAGGATGGGAGTAGATCATGCTTCCTTTGATGGACACTCAATAAAATAAGTGTCTTATATTCAGAAACCTTGCATACAAAAATATGTACCTCTAAATCCTAATGTTACTCACAGCATGGTAAGGTGCTTCCACTATGAGTAGGTGGAACACAACCATGGAAGCTGACCTGAGAAGCCACAGAGCCTGTCTCCAGGTGACATGTACTCCACAAGCGAAGGACTGGTTGAATCACAGGTCATATTTAGATTTTATTTTTCCTATTCTTTCTCTTTCTTTCTTTTTATGTGTAACACAGTTAGAGTATGCCCTAAGTGCATAGGATTCCATTCTGTGGAGCAAGTTTATCTTAATTTGAAGATATCCTGATGAGATAATTTCTATGAAGGAAGGGTTGATTCCTATGGCCTGAGTTGGACCAATTCAGAGAAAATCTCTTATAGAACTATGACATCTGACAGTATAAAATAAAAATTCCTAAATTACTGTTGTGAATATGATTCTATTGCCTGAGTTGGGTATTTAAAATAGCAGCTACTATTATAGGATGCATTTTGGAAAGTGTTCCGATATGTAATTGCTTAGCCTCCTGAGCAGACTAGTGAGAAGAAGTCTTCTGAAGGCAGAGAGACCTTATTTGGCACCACTCTCTTTTCTACTCAAAGTAAAGAAAGAATTTACCTACCTTGCACTATTGTGATTTATTTTTTATTTATGATACCATTTGTTAGTTCTGACGGGGACATTTCATGTTTCCAAAGCACTTTAAGATAAGGTTTCACATTTCTATGTTGCTTTGCTTTTCCATGCTCTAGATTAGATAATAGATCACAGAATGACCTCTAGACTCCAAATGCCTGTCTTCAAACACAGGCCTACCATTGACTATCTGTGAAAACCTAGAACCACTTGATTTCTCTGTAGTTCAGTTTTTTTTTTTTTCCATTTGTAAAGTGAGTATAAAATAATAGAAAATGTCTAGGGTTGTTGTAAGGATTAAATTACATAATTTAAGCCTTTACCAATAGTGCCTGCTTCATGGAGACTATGCAATCAATGTGAGCTGCTTGCTCCGTTTGCTCTTCCTCATTGGCAACCTTATTTGACTCTCATTCACCACTATAAAAGAAGAAAGGGTTATTCTCATTTAATACGAAGGAGACAGATCTAAGCAACCAGGAGTACTCTCCACATGCACAATTCCTGCTTGCTGAATGTCAGAACCTGTATCTTCTGGTAGAAGTATCCCAAAGATCTTGGCATTTAAGTACAGAACAATATAGTCTCTCTGGATCTCATAGTTCTTACCAGGAAAGTAATATTTCTAAGGTTTCTTACAGCTGCTTTGTTATTGTATTTACCCTTTAGTTCCTGAATCCCAAAACAACTGTGTGTCACTTCTGACAGCTGGGAAGCCACTGACAGACAGTATGTGAGATAGTTTCAGATCAAAGCCCATGGTGGCCAGACAAGTTTGGTTTTTGGACGAAGGGCCCAACAGCTAGCTACTCTTCATGAAATATTTCTGGAGTACACATTCGTGATACTGTTATCATCAAAACTTATTATTTATTGAGTGTCAATCTTTTGTGTGGGGCTATGCAGATCACACACCAGACAAGGCTTGCCTCCAAGGAATGGAAATGGAATTCAACTGGCCATGATTCAGGAGATAACAATTAAGCCACTCAGGTTGTTCATGCATGGTTTGCGATGAGATCAGCCTTGGATGGCTCAGCTAGAGGAAGGTTTTTGATAGGAGACAGGGGGAGAAATCAGCTTGGCATTAAAAGAGCAAGACAGTTCCAGGTATAAGGGCATCATGAAGGTCAGAAACAAAAGGAAGGAAAGATAAGAGGTGGAAGAGCAAGTGTCAACTGAGTCATCAGAAAGGAGAATGATGGGGAAGAGCAGCAGAGGAATAAGTGATCCCATCCAGAGTCATCTATTTGTGGCTGGATCCTGGTGCCATGTGCTGTTTGTTCTGGGATAGACTGAAAGAATATGCCCTGCCTTGTTAAGGGAAGTGATTCCATACAGCTGCCTAGTCCAAGCTAAGAGTGGAAAGTTATATCACATCTGTACTGGTTTTTAATCTCTGTTTGGTTTTGTTTGTTCAAGTTAATGAAAATGATGTGCTATTGTTATGTAGTGGTGCCAGAAAAAATTCCACCAGAGACTTCAAAAATGTTTTTGGGACTGTGCCCATTTCATGTGGTTTCACTTTCCTCCTCCTTCTCTCCTCCCTGCCCTTTCACTCTCCCTCTCCTTAAGCCCTTTTCTTGTACTGATGGATTAATATCATGTGATGGAAGGATATTTGGAAAAATATCAGCCAAGCAAGAAATCCAGCCCCCTGAAGATAAAGCAAGATGAGTGGAGTTAGTATCATTTATAGAAGACCTATCTGTAGAACCATCCAATAGCAGCACAGATTGATGGCTCCTCCAGTTCATAGCTGGAGCTAATGAGTTAGGATGAATACACCTCCATCTGGGAATAATTAATAGTAATTTATAAACTCCTCCAGGAAAGGAACTGTGTCTTCACCATCCTCAGCCAGCCCCCTTGGGTGCCACAGACTGTTTTTCTCATTCAGTTTTTTCAAATTTATTAAGTAATAGGCACTGTGCTAAGACACCAAGAGACACCACGAGACACCACTACATAAGATATTTATTTCTACCCTCATGGAAATTGAAACTTAAAATAAGATAGAATGTGATATTTGTGCTCAGTAGGATAAAATTGAAGAGATATAGGTATTTTTAATTGTGGGGGGGCAAAGGATACCCAGTATTCCCATATTTATATGATGCTACCACCCAGGTGACAGTGGCAGCAAAAGAATAGCTCTTGTTGGGGCAACTTTGGTAGAATGCATATCCATGAACTAATTGTTATTGCCAGGCATGAAATGGTCTAGTGAAGCTAGGTCATGGGCCACTTCACTGGAGCCCAGAAGGTGGAGTCAGGTCCACTCAAATCACTAGATTCAGTGAGGGAGAGGGCATTTTTTCCAGGCGAAATGCTGGGTACAGAAAATCAACAAAGCTTTGGAGATATCATCAATGGTTGGTGGGTTGGTATGAAAGAATTGTAAATCCTAAAGGATGGGTTTGAGAGGTAGGGATGATGACTGGGGGACATTCATTTGTACTTGACAGAATCTAGGCACATGGGCACACCTAATTGCAACAAGAAGCCAGGCAATGTAGTTCCTAACTATGCCACCACAACCCTATGGTAGAACAGATGTTGATGAACAGTTACCTGTTTCCATCACAAGGGGGAATTTACTTAAGGAACACTTTTTTGTTGTTGTTCAAGGATTCAGCCCAGGGGCACTTAACCACTGATCAACATCCCCAGAGATTTTTACTTAATTTTATTTTGAGACAGGATCTTACTAAGTTGGTTAGGGCCTCACTTACTTGCTGAGGCTAGCCTTGGACTTATCCTCCTGCCTCAGCCTCCCAAGTTTCTGGGATTACAGGCATGATCCATTCTTAAAGAAATCCACAAAGGAGGTAAGGACAACAGTGATGAGAAGAGTAGGAATTGAGCAGGACAAGATGGGTAGTTGGGGGAGGTATGTGTTCCAAGTTTGTACTGGAAAGGCAGTGACCAAGGGAGAATCACACGAGCAAATATAGGTGGGTGTGGAAGGATTTACACAATGCCTTAACACTGCCACCTTGGGTATAGGACAGGAAGGATAGAAAAGGGAGATATTAATCTTTTTTTTTCATGTAGCAAGATCGTTTAGCATAGAAAATGTATTGCTTTTGTGATGTTATTATAAAATATGATAAGAGATTTATAGAAAGTGGCATTTAATACAATAGAGTTTTAGATCTAACCAAGAACTTGGGCATCATTTCTCGAAACTGAGAGAGGTAAGGTAACTTTCTTAAATCTTACTCAATGCAAACAAATACTGGGGTTGTAATCTGTGTAACTTGGATTAAAAAGAAAAAATGCATAAGGTTTTATAATTGTCCCCAAGCATCATGTATATTTCTTTCAGCTTTCCTTTGTGTGAATGATTGCTGTTTATTGCGACACAGTTGAAAGCCTGGCACTACACTAGGCTCTGAAGATTCAGAAATGAACATGATGTTTAGACTCTGGGCTCCTATAACTTAACCTAGCTTTAGTTCATTCATTAACATCTGTCAACTAATGAAGGCAAGCAAGTAAACAATATGTAAATAGTATGTAAACTATCTGTGCTTTCACATACACGATTATGGGAAAACATTAAATTTGAAATCCTACAGTTGGAATTTCCCAATTCTCCATTGTCTGGATCATAACTTTGCTGTTGTTTTATTCTCTTGGATACAATATGATAAACATTATTTTTACATGAGTTTTGTACTATCTCATTTGGCAACAACTACCATACCTGAAATCATCTTTTAGTCACTGTAGGTGTATGGCCTATTGTATTTGATCACAGTATTGATCCTAAATTAGAAAAATAAAGGAAAAAGAAGTTTGGGATTCTCAGATTAAGTCTAGTGGTGATATCTTCTCTAAGAGGCAAATGTCTGCAGTAGCTTACTTTTGGGGTATTTTAATTACTTTATGAACCAAGTACTCTAGGAGATATATACAAACTTTATCAGGAATCATAATTTTGCAAGATACTTTCTGATTTACACTGAGCTTTATTTGACATTTCAAGGAAATAAAAGGATTATTCAGGCAAAAGAAGGGGCAAAAGAGAAGAAGGACAGGGGGATTTATTCAAACACTCTTACCTGAAATAGACTTATATTTGAGTTGGATGGATGAGGTAGGATTTTCTGAATCCTTAATCTAAAGCTAAGAAGAAGGAAAAAACCCTCAACAACAACAACAGATGTGAGAACAGATTTTTATTGTCAATTTAACTTTAAAACACCTTAATTCTCCTCCCTTGAACACATCTTTCCCCAGCATGGGCTAAGGCAAGATAATAAATTACACATTACTTGATAGGTCTTAGAATTTTCTAGCTGTAATTTACTGTGATAAAGCAGAAAAAGACAGATATATACCTAGTTGGTCAGAAGGCTTTTGTGTGGTTATTGGCCCCATTTCATAATTTACTTTTATGGTAAAAAGATATGCGCCGTGATAATCTGTCTCTCTGATTATTTCTTGGCATCAACAGAGAGTTTTGTTTTCTCCAAAACAATCCTATCAGTCATTTAAAATAAAATTGGGTGCAAATGCAATTCTGGACCTAAAAGCAATTCTTCACATCTGGATTCTCTTTTGTGCATCCAATAAATTACATATTCTTAGGATTAAAAAAAATGAGAGTGATCTTCAGGTGTCATATGTCTTCTTGTGTTTGTAAAACAAGAGAGGGTGGAAGGGCAATGAAGTAGTAATGGAGAAATAGGTCTACCCAGAACACATTTATTTATTCATTCATTCCAGCAACTTTATTGACCCTGCACATTAAGAATAAGTAAGATAGGTATTCCTGCTAGACAATTATTAATCTGACCTAACAAATACTTAACTTGCCAACAATTATGATCCTAGGATGAAGAGTTATCAGGTGTTAGGAAATCATGGAGCAAAGAGGCCTGATCTGATACGGGGAATCCAGGAAGTACTCCCTTGAAAAGTGTCATTTAAGCAAGTATCCTGAAAGATTAATGGAAACAAATGAAGGAGGGGCACAGAAGTTCAGGCAGAGGAAACAGCCTAAATGACAAGAGGCTGAGGTTGGTGCATTTTAAAGTCTTAAAGATGGCAGATGACTTTCTTTTTAATTTTTAAAAAATTTTTCTGGAAGTAAAAATAATTGCTTTATTCAACCTATAAATCCAAATGTTAATGCTATCCCCAAAAGAGACATTTACACACATCAGAGACCCAGAATAATGTTTGACCAAATTTGAGTTTCTGTAGCCCAGGCAAACAGACACAAAATTAACCATCACAAATACATCCCTTATCAATCAACACTCATATGTATTTCTGTAAATTATACTGCACCTCCAAATAAAAACAGTAAGAAGTCATAATCTTTGTCTCATGCGATCCCACTATTCTACATATAACTGAAAATGCCCCACTCTCTTCCCCAAAAAAGGAAGTTATGCGGTGCTCTTTATGTTGCGGATGCTCCTTTTTTTTTAATTTCATGATATTGAATTCATTTTAAGAACAAACATGAACATCTGGCTTAATATTTTTCAGTTTCTATACAATTTATCTACACAGTCTTTATTTTTACAAATGAAAAGAGGAGCCATAATATTACTCATGCTGTTCTTGGAATGATCCTGTATGTTAAATCATTGGTTCTTCACTACATAAATATGATGTTTATTTATTTGTTTATTTATTGTTTATTAAGGAGTGGAGTTGTTGTACAAATATAAACGCATATGATATGCACTTGATCCTAACCCAGAGACAGTCCCCCTATCCACACTCCAGTCTCTTGATTCTTCTATATTTCCCCCCTATAATAGTTATAAATGTCCGTATGATTGTTAATTCCCCAGAATTCATTTCAATGATTGCATAAGTAATTATTTGACCTCTCGGGTGAGCAAAGAATATGCTACATTGTTGATCCTCCCCCTAGATTCTTCCTCTCCTCCCTCCATCTTCCTTCCCTCCCACCTCTCCCCCACCCCCACTTACATATCTACAGTTCCCCTAGATTATGTGTTGCTTAAATTTTGGTGAGTCTAGTACATGAGCTTGATCTTTCACCCAAGCCTGGATTTTGCTCTAGCCTTCACAAATGAGGGAAAACATTTGACCCTTGAGCCTCTGGGTTTGGCTAATTTTGCTCAGCATTTTCTTCCATAGCCATCCATTTACCTTCAAAGACAACCATATTGTTTCTAATACAGCTTTTGGATCCATTCATCCAGTGATGGGCCTCTGGGTTGATTCCATAATTTAGCTATTGTAAATAGAGCTGCTACAAATATTGATTTTGCTGTGTCACTGAAATGTACTGATTCTAGCTCTACTGAGAAAATACCCAGAAGAGGTATAGCTGGGTGGTATAATGGATCCACCCCTAATTTTTTGAGGAGTCTCTGCACAACTTTCCAAAGTAGCTGTACTAGTCTGCAGTTTCACCAACAGTATGCTAGTGTTCCTGTCTCCCCATAAGCCTCCGCCCGACAGCATCTGTTATTGTTTATGTTCTTCATCTTTGTCAATCTGACTGAAGTTGAGGTGAAATCTTAAAGTAGTTTTAATTTAAATTTCTCTTATAGCTAGTAATTTAGAACACTTTCTCATGTATTCATT